>PVJX010002977.1:0-116826 GCA_004027295.1 Dolichotis patagonum | reverse complement strand
TTTTAGGGGCATACTCACCACACTGACTGGAGCCAGCTTAGATCTTGTTAAGGTGAAACAGTCATTTAATCTCCCTTCAAAGTAGCACAGATAGTCCACTGTAGTCCAAGGTTCCTCTGGGCACAGAGTTCCAAGTTTGCCCAGTGCACTCTGGGATTCTGCTGCCAGAAATCCCAGGGAATTCCTGGGTGCATGCAGTCAGGACCCATGGTGAGTTCCCGGACAGCTGGCTGCTTGGAGTTCATGGAGCACAGTCTGATTAGGCCTGTGGATCCCTCTAGCATGCCTTGGGATAGTTTCAGATGCAGGACGTGGTCTTACTGCCTGGTCGCAGAGTTCCAAGTTTGCCCAGTGGCTATACTTAGAAGTCTTTAAATGGAGTCTGGAGCAGTCTTTTATGTAGAGTATCATGTCATCTGCAATAATGAAAACTTAACTTCTTTTCCTATCCTTATTCCTTTTATGTCTCTCTCTTGTCTAGTTGATCTGGATAATATTTCTAGCACTATATTGAATAGGAAAGGTGATAATGGACATCCTTGTTTTGATCCTGATTTTAGAGTGAAAACTTTTAGTTTCTGACCATTTAATATGATGCTGGCTGTTGGTTTATCGTCGATGGCTTTTATCAGATTCAGATAAAGATCATCTATTCTGATTTTTGGTAGTGTTCTTACCATGAATGAGCACTAGACTTTATCAACAGCTTTTGCTACATTTATTGAGATGATCATATGATTCTTATCTTTGGCTTTTTTGATATAGTATATTACATTTATGAATTTGTGTGTGTTGACCCATCCCTGCATTCTTGGGATGAGTCCTACTTGGTTGTGGAGTATAATCTTCTTGATGATTTACTGCACTGTTTGTCAGTATTTTATTGAGGATTTTGCACCTATGTTCATTAATGATATTGGCTTGTACTTCTCTTTTCTGGTTGGATCTTTCTCTGGTTTTTGTATTAAGATAATACTTGCTTCCAGGAATGAGTTAGGGAGAACTGCTTCCCTTTTAATTTCATTGAAGGGTTTGAGGAGTGTTGGCATTAAGTCTATATGCATTTCTTGTAGAAATCAGCTGTGCATCCATAAAGACCCAGGCTTTTCTTTGTTGACAATGTTTTAATTACATTTTTAACAATTGAAGTTGCATTATTCAACAATTTTATGTCTTCTTAATCCAATTTAATAATTCATATGTTTCTAAGAATCTATCCATTTCTTCTGTGTTATCAAGCCTACAAGAGTAAAGGTTTTCCAAGTAGGAACTGTCGGTCTCCTGTATTTTCACAGGGTCTTTTGTAATTTCTCCCTTTTCACTCAAGACCTTGCATTTGCCAAGCAGGCACTTAGGCTGCTGAGCTAAACCCCTTGCCAATCATTCTTGGTTTGAAATGCACATTGTCTGTAAACAGAATAACTGCCCCTGTTTTTCTTGGGGGGGGTGAGGGATTTCTGTTGCATGGTGTATTGTTTTCCATCATTTGACTCTCAATCTATGAGATTCCTTTTGGATTAGATAGGTTTCTTTTATACAGCATATGGTTGGATGCAGTTTCTTGATCATTCTGCCAATATGTTTCTTTTAATTGGTGACTTCAGGCTATTTACATTAATGGTTGTAAGATATATATATTGGCTTATTTTGTCATGTTATCTTTCTGTTGTTGGTTCTTTACTTTTTACTTCTGTTTGTTTTCCTTGAATAGTGTTTTTTCTTTTGTTGGTGTTCTTGAATTTGTAGTTAGGTTTATGTCTACCTAGAATATCTTTCAGTATTCCTTTCAGGATTAGTTTTTTGATCATGAAGCTCTTCAGCTGTTCTTTGTCATGGAAGTATCTTATTTCTCCATGAATTTTGAAGAACGGTTTTGCAGGGTACATCAATCTTTGTTGGAAATTCTATCAAATTTGAAATAGTTCACTTCATGCTTTTCTTGACTTCATTGTTTGTCCTGCTTTATTTTTTAAACTATATTTTCTTTTATTACATTCCTTTATTACATTCTTTTGTATTTTATTTTATTTTGTTTTATTTATATTTTATTTTATTTTTAAATTTTATTTATATTTTCTTTTATTACATTTATTACAAAAAGCATTTATTTTATTACATTTATCATTCATTCTTTTACCTTGGAAATTATTTCTGATCTGAGATCCCTTACAGCTTCATGGAGTTGTTTTTACTTCAATTGCTGTCATTTCAGGAGTTTCAGGTATATGGCTTACATTTTCTTCTATGTCCATGGCTCCTAAGCTTGTCTGGGATGGGCTGGATATTTGAGATTGCATTTTGCCCTTTCATTTTGTCATTTTCTTGTACTTCCCCTGGAGCAATTGAGTGCAAGGTCTCAGTTGCTTTCCTGGTTGAGGATATCTGTCCATACTGCAAGGAGTTTCCCAGTTGAATGGAGGTCATTTGTCAGGCCTTACCAGGTCCCTAGTGGCACTGGAAGGTCCTCAAATGTGGGGAGCATGCTGGGAGAGCCTTCAGCATACCTGACCGGTACTGTGAAGCTTCCTAGATGTTTGAGGTTGCTGGGCAGGACTCTACCATTTTCTGAATGGTGTTCCAAGGCGGAACAGCTAGATGGAGTGCACTGTGCAGGCCTTCAGCTCATGCCACATGGCACACCAAAGCTCCACAGCTCATAGGGGTCACTAGGTGGGGCCCTATCAGGTTCCAAGGGAGGTGCCAAGGTTTCAGGGATGAATGGGATTCTTTGGGTGAGACTTTACCTCATGCAACCAAGCTTAGGTGTTTCCATGGTCATTCAGGTTCACTGGGCAGGGTCCAGCCAGGCCCTAAGAGGCCTACCTGAAGGTCTAAGCTGATTGGGGATGATGGGCATGGTCCTAGCTGCTTGTGAGGGAGGTGCTGAGGTTGCACAACTGGATGGGGTACAATGTGTGTGTCTTTGCCTCTAGAAAACTACAGTTTGAATGGCTCATTCCTCCAAAATTTATTTTGAAATTCAGTGTATATTTTATTTCCATTAAATCTTGGTTAATGATCAGTTACAATGTACTCCTCTCAGGACTGAATGCATGATTCAGTGAAAGAAGCTTTAGAGGGAGTTCATCTACTTTTTTATCTGTCTTCACTCATGTTAGTGTCCAACTGGAAAATGGAGCAATAAGACATGAACCTTGAAACTGAAAGATTCCATCTCAAAAGGTACCAATTACCTGAAGACTGAATACCATTTAAACCTATAAGCCTCTGGTGTATAGAATTTCAATATAGTAATTGGGTATTGTTTTTATGAATAAGTTTGTCATAATTTGTGACACAACTATAAAAGAATATCACACTAATTATAAAAGATCATTGGATTTCAAAAATCTTAATAGATCATACATATTTAATTGATGACAATGAAAAATTAATTTGAGAGGTCACACTACAATGACAATAACTGTTAGCTGTCCATTCATGATTTGGATCTCACACTGTAGTCTCATAAGCAAGGTATACAACGTAGAGCCTAAAAAATAGATTTATAAATTATACTTCTCTTAATATATGCAATACTTGTATTCATCTAGTAGTGTGGTGGAATCATTATCTATTAACTCAGAACTAAAATTTATACTTTTAATAAGCATTTAGCCTTGTTTGAAAAGAAATTTTGTATCCATGACTAAACCATAATTTAAAGCTGAAAAAGCAAAGTCATGCAATGGATTTGACAAAACATGTATTTTTATAAAGGACATTAAGTTTATAACTAATCACAGATAAATGGTTAGATTGATCTTTTTTCCATATATGTGAATAAATTAAAACAACAAGTAATATCAAATCAATTATTTTATTAATATTTAATCAACCAGTCATTTTTACATTTGGTCAATTATAGAAAGTGAAAAATAAACTTTAAAGTTAGAGTTTTAGTATAAAGAACAGGTAGAATTGGATTCTGTTGCTGTTTCCCTTTAATTCTCAGTATTCTTGGTCTCTTTATGATATCACCACTATACATCACTAATGTGAACTTACATTCCATAAGTCCTGGCCAAGTCATAGGTGGGGAAAATGTCTGTACCAAGATTGTAAGTTCTTTTGTCACTCTTTTGTTTTAAAATAACCAAGTACTTTTCTAAGCTTTATTCTCTTTGGTCTGACATGATGTTTTTATGTTAATATTATGCCATCTACAAACAAATGTGTTTAAATAGAGATCTACATTCTAAAGCAATATTATAGGTTATTTTGGTTAAGACTTAGTTCATGTACTTCACCAAAATAGGTGGTTTTGGATGTGTTTTTCATTGTCTTGTAAGCCTTAAATAATTTCTCTTTATACTGTGTACTAGGCCAAACAAAATAAAAGAATTAATGATTCTTAAGGTAACTGGTATCCCTAGAATCTTGGAAATTTCTGAGAACTGTATATCACAGTTATTTAAGAGGTCTACTGAACTTTAAAGAGTATATTAAGGATGTTAAACATCTCGAGTTGAGCGTCTTTACATGGGACCAGCCAATCATTTATTATATTTCCCTGCATTTGAACTCACAGCAAGATCTCCTAATGTGTTAGTCTTCTTCTATTGCTACATAACAGATTGTCATAAACTTAGTCATATAAAATGACTCCCAATGTTATTGTGAAATTCTTTACGTCAGAGGCTCAAGGTTTAACTGGTGCCTCTTCTCAGGGATTCAGTTTTCAGGATACTTTCCTCCCAGATTACAACTCTCACATGATTGATGACTTGTGAGACCTAATCTTTCAGCTTCCAAACTTATGCCTTACTGCTCCATTTTCCCACTGGATACTAAGATGAATTAAGGTAGAAGTTAAAAAAATACTTAGTATGTGATAATATGCTGCAATATAGAAAAGATTATTTTGACATGACAAGTTTGATAATGATAGTTTCCTGAAATTTGATTTGATTTCTGTTAGAATGAAACAGGAAAATAATACTTCTAAATATTTAAACTTTTTCATAGAAAAATGGTGAATGAATGGAGTTTTACAATGTAAAAGAAAGAATGGCTAGATTTTATAGGAAAGATGAACCATAAGCCTTAAAAATGAAATGGGTTCTTCACAGTTTTGCCTATTTTGTTATAACACACTCAGAAAAGAGCAATTTTGCATATCTTTGTCACTACTTTTGAAGATAGTCATCTGTGTTGTAATGTCTAACTCTCTAGTATACTACTACATCTTAATTACTTTAACAAGCTTAGGCATTTATGCCTAGGTTTATGCTTAGGTTTATGATTCTTAGGCATCATAAAACATCACATAAGATCAGAAAATTTTACTTTGATACATGTATACAGTATTTACATCTTATATCAGATTAAACATATCTATTCCATCAAATACTTTTCGTTAGCTGGTCCTTCTGCTCAGGGATTCAGTTTTCAGGATAAAACATTGAACCCCTTTTGCCCAGCTTTTTAGCACTGCATTATCATATCCATAGCCTCCCTTTTGGGCAACAGCAAAGCAGAACTTATTTCTATGTGACTTTATAGTTGTGACCTAGGCACTGTTCAAAACTTTGCCATTTCTCCCTTTTTCTCGGTTCCCCTCAGCTTCTGGTAACCACCATTGGATTCTCAACTTCTGTGACAGCATGATTTTTTATTCTACCTATGATTAGGATAATGTGTTTGTTCCTGATTTATGCTACATAACTTCAGTTCAAATTTCTTGTTGAGATGCAGAGCTATTTTGCTTGAGATATTTCTCAATATTTGAAGTAGATTCCCCTTGCTCTAAAGTTCCCTATTTGTACTGGTTTTGCTGTATTACACAGGTATTTATTTCATTAAAATTGTAATTGTACCTGTGAACTTATTTTTATTTTGTATTAGGTCTATTTTAGATATACATAATGATCATACTCATCATATTTGTGCATAATATATTTCCATTCATCTTTTTTCCCAATTTACTCTCATCCATTAAACCCATTTTCGTTTCTATTTACAAACCTTTGTTTTCATTTTTTTCTTCCTTCACCTATTGGCTGTTCTAGTAAGTTCATTCCCATGTGTTTACATAGTAATAGAAGATTCTGTTACTATTGATTTCCTGGATATTTTCTTGCATGGTAAACAGGAAAGAAAGAAAATTTTTGATTTTTAAAATTTGTTTACACTTACTCTGTAGCCTATCATATTGTATAGCTTAGAGAATATTCCACATACTATTAAGATTGAATGTTGTATAGCTTTCTGTTAGATGAGTTTGGTTTAGGGTGCATAGTAAGTCTATCAATAAACTTCTTTCTTTATAATATGTTTTTATGTAGCGGCAAATTTTAGTGTTTTTTTACACTTACATCTTCTGCTTTTTTTGATAGGCAGAGCTATAATTAATATAAAAAAACAATGAAATTGACACAGAACTTCAGTATAAGAAAGTAGGAAATCAACCATGGCTACCAAAGGTCTCGTTTTGTTCAAAATAGCTGTCCATGTCATCAGAAATAATAAATCAAACAAAATGAAACAGAATAAAACAAAAATGAAATAATGAAAGCATTACAGGACTAGCTTTGTTCTGATTGGTTTGTTTTGTTTTTATTCTCTTAAAGTAAAAAAAAGAGAATTATACCTAATGTAGGAAAAAATTATAGTGTATAAATTATAGTGTATATTCTTATTCCATCCATTTAACATCTCTGATTATTTTTATAGATGTCATTGATATTCTATTTATCCAATCATTTTATATAAACAGAAAAAATTGACATCTTTCTTTTTCTGATTTTTAATCTTCTATTTCTTTATAGAATAAAATATAGTTGGATTACAAGTATAAAAATGATACAATTGAGCACTTTCCTCATAACTATCATGTCTCTTCTGTTGAAATTGAAACAGATATTTATTCATCCCTACTTTACTGATTGTAAATTATTTCATATAATAATGAAGATCTGAGAATTAAAAAATACTTACCTATGTGTCACTGGAAGCTAATAATGTATAACAATGAATATTAGAGTAATTTTGCAAAATTAATTAAAGCTTTTCCATTTTATTTTAATAGCCAAAAAATAAACTTTGGGACATATGACAATTATATTCCAGGTAAGAAAGAGTTTGATAATTATATTGTAAAATATGCATGAATAATGTCAGGATTAAGTTGTCATCTTTCATTTAAAATGATAAATCAGGGCTGGAGATTTATCTCAGTGGCATAAGCACCTGCCTTGCAAATGATCGGTCCTGAGTTTGATCCCTGGTACCAGTAAAAAAATATATACAATAATATAAAATGATGACTCAAAAATTGATGGAATGCAATCGATGATTATTTTCTTTTCCAAGTTATCTTCCTCAGGAACTCAGGGAGCACTTACTATTTTTTGTTTTAAACCTAATAAAGGATAAGAAAATACAATAATATATAGGTGGATAATGTAATATAATATTACTAATATAAAGGTGGCTATATTTACGTATTAGAAGTCATGTAATCAAGTAATTTTATAGTTGAAAATCAGTATAGAAATTGCTCAATCTCTCACCCAGCTTCATTTACTTCACTACTGATAGATTATAGCCAATTTATAATTAGTCAAAAATGTTTGTTCTAGACAAGGCCAATGCAATTAAGTTATTTTAATATCAAGTGATTTCCTTCATATACTGAAGATCATAGTAAATTTCAAATATTATCGTAAAAGTAAGCTATACTTTGAACCTTTTTTTATTCATTTGTACATGTATTTCATTTAATGCCATTGCAGTTCTTTTTAATTTATAACAATTTACTATAAATTGTGTATTTTTCCACTCTCATTTTAGTCAGTGAATTAAGCAAAAAATCATGGAATCAACAACACTTTTCCCTGGCTTTTCCCAAACCAAAACGACCAGGAACAAAAAGGCGAACAATACCTTCCCAACTAAATAAAAATCTACCTCCTGTAAGTATCAAAACAGCAGGTACTTTTTACCAATGAACAATTAAATTTTAATAAGCATGTGAAAATATACACACTTGTTACACATTATGCCTCAGAGCTGAACAGACAATTTTTATGATGGTGGAAATATTTAATATCTTGCAGTGCTATGAAAATGTTGGGGCTTTTTTTTCTTTTTTCTGTGACTGCATCTTACTATAGTTCAAGCAGGCCCTGAATTCATTATGTAGCCCACAGTGGCCTTGAATTCATGGCAAATCTCCTGTCTCAGGCTACCAAGTGCTTGGATTACAGGTTGCACCACCATGTCCTGGCAATGAAGCTGTTGAACACTTAAAATAAGTCTAGTGAAATTGAAGAGTTGCATTTCATATTTAAATTGAATTTAATTGAGGTAAGATAATCTTAAGTCATACCTGTTTTGTAATGCCATATTTGACAACACATTTAAAAGTAATTCAAGTCCTACTGCTCAGATAGGTCAATATATTTTATCTTCATTTCATTTTATAATTTATGTCATGCTATTTGGTTGTCCTTCATTGTATCAAATGTCTACAAGGCACATGGAAATTTAGCTACTCTATTTGAGAGTTAATATACACTCTGGAAAAATGTTGGTTATCAGAAGAAACTCCTTTATTACAACCATGAGATTGTATTATGCTCTAAGGAAGATGTAAAACTTCCTTAGTTCATATAATATACAATTCAGAATTCTGAATATTGAATAATAAACACCTCACAATATTTCTGAAGTTACCATCGGTCAGAAAAATATAAAAGAAAAATGTTCCCAACTTAAATACATCACCAAATCTTTTTTTGTTTTTGGAAAGAAAGTCCATCAGTAATGATCAGCCTTCTTTGCTTATTTTCTTTACTCAGCTTATTTTTCTATTGTGCAAACATACCATTTTTTAAAAATCTGAATATATATTATTAGTAATTCAAAATAAAATATACCATGATATCTACTGAGTGTTCGAGATTACTCCTTTCTGTTATCTACTATTTTGCCAAGTAGAAGATATTTTAGGCTTCTAATGACATTTTTAAGCATTCTAGTTCCCAGAGACTTTGAAAATGAGAACAGATATCAAGACATGCTTAAACCTAAAACTATTAGATATTATGCTAGCTTCTTAATTTATGTAGAAGTGAATGGTGGCCAAGATGTGTCAAGCATTATGAGGAATACAGTGTCAAAAAAAAAAAAGCTTTTTCTGATTGTGAAGTTAGGTTCTAATATATTATGGGTCAGTTAATATCTCTATGAATATTAACATAAAATCTTGAGGTAATTATGAAGACTACCTAAATTATAATGGGTTCCAAATGAATTGTAATTAATCATTTGTATAAAAAATAATGAAATTCACAACCAAAAAAACTGAAAATCTATCATTTATCAACATTTTAATAAAATAACTGAAATTTTTATAGTAGAAACTAAAATATAATTGGTTAAACTCTGCATGACTTGCAATTTATTTTTTATTCCTTATTACTCTAATCAATACTTCTTTTAGACCATCGATGAAGAAAAACTAAAACGTGAACGTAGACGACCATTATGGATGCATCAGTCTCTAACAAAAATTTCTGAAAGACCATCTGTTTATTTAGCTGCAAGGAGAAAACCTCCACCCAAACCAGCTCCTTCCCCACAGGTGGATTCTGTACCTCCAAAAGTAGAAAAAGATAAATCAGAATCAGAAGCAAAGCCTAAGGCAGATGAAAAGAAAGACAAGGATTCAGACAAAGAAGCTAAAGGTGAAAAGGCAGAGCCAAAGATATATAAAAAAGGTGCAAAGGAAGGCAAAGAGTCAGCCACAGAATCTGAGGGAGAAAAAGCAGGGGCAAAGAAAGATGCCAAAAAAAGTGTAAAAGTTGCAAAGGAGGGCAAAAGTTCTGGCTCAGATTCTGAAGGTGAAAAAGCTGGGGCAAAGAAAGGTGACAAAAAGGGTAAAAAAGGTGCAAAGGAGGCCAAAGGTTCTGGCACAGAATCTGAAGGTGAAAAAGCTGGGGCAAAGAAAGATGCCAAAAAAGATGCCAAAAAAAGTGAAAAAGGTGCCAAGGAGGGCAAAGGTTCTGGCACAGAATCTGAAGGTGAAAAAGCTGGATCAAAGAAAGGCGACAAAAAGGGTAAAAAAGGTGCAAAGGAAGGCAAAGATTCTGGCACAGATTCTGGAGGTGAAAAAGCCGGGGCAAAGCAAGATGACAAAAAGGGTAAAAAGGATGCCAAGAAGGGTAAAGATTCAGCTACAGAATCTGAGGAAGGAAAAGGCGGTTCTAAGAAAGATGCAAAGAAAGGTAAAAAGGATGCAAAAGGCAAAGAAGAAACTACAGACTCAGAACCTGAAAAGGGAGACAAAAAGGATGGGTCAAAGAAAAGAGATCAATCAAAAGACTCCAAAAAAGGTGCGAAAAAGAAAGATAGTAAGAAAGACAAGAAAGATGAAAAGAAGCCAGGTGCTTCAGAAAGTGAGTCAAAGGACATCTCTAAGAAAGACGCCAAGAAAGATGCCAAGAAAGACGCCAAGAAAGATGCCAAGAAAGATGCCAAGAAAGACGTCTCAGAATCTTCTTCAGGGAAGAATGATAACAAGAAAGGTGCCAAGAAAGATGCCAAGAAGGGCAAATAGGCCCTGGGTAATAATTCCACTTGACAGTACCAGGGAAACGCTTATGGGATGATGCAATGTCAACAGCCTAAAACTGAATCTAGAATGAAAAGGAGGCTTTAAAACTTAGTCATATATATTTTAAAGGGGAGGGAAACAGTAATACAAGGTAGAACCATAATGTATTAATAAAATTTGTGGAAGATTTCTATAAAAATTACCCAATGGAAACCTTGGAAAACACTTATACTACATTAGAAGATGTGGATTATCAAACATCTCTAGAAAGACAAGAAAAGAATGTTCAAATAAAGATGGAGAACATAAGGCAATCTGTGGAAAGAAAAAAAATTAAGTCATTGCTGAAGACTTTAAAAGTTCAGCAAGGGGCATATTATAGCTATAGATTTAAACCATTTCAAGATGCATTCATACATTTAATAAATAACTGTAAGAGTTGCAAAAAGAAGTGAAACCATTTTGAACTAAGTACAAGTCAAAGATAATGTCAAAAAATAGAGAAACAGAAGAGCAAAGGAAATTTAGTCAAGGGAAGCGAGGAAATGACCCAAGAATATCATTATTTGCCTGTACTTACTAGTGAACCAGTATCACCATTTTTGAGGTTGAACTAATGATTACCATGTTTTTGGTTTTGGTTGACTGTTTCACTTCTAAGGCAAGATGCACATACATGGTAAGTTAATGTTGATTTATTTTATTAAATGATTTAAGCCATCAAATGATTTAAATGATGCATCGCTGCTTTTAAAAAAATCTATGAAATTTATTGATATTTTATTAAAGTGCATCAGTTTTTCTCATTACAACAAATATTTGAACATGAAAATGTCACCAAATCAATGAGATTTTTAGCAAGTGTTCATGAAAATGTTAAGAGAATTAGAATTATTTATGGTGTGGAAGAGAAGACTGCTGTATGTTGTATAACCTTAGCAATCATTTAACACTTTATTTTAAAAAAATAGAAAAAGTTACCAGCTTTTAAAGAATGAATATTAAAATCATGAAAATTACTGAAAAAATATTAAATGTGGTATAAAAAGTGACTTAATATATTGCTTAAATCTCAGACAGAATTTAGCAGAGATGAGTCAATATAACACATAATATTGTTTAGACATAAGAACAATTAATTTCATATCTTTATACTTACATTAAACTCTGTAGTAACTCATAAGTCTTATTCATGTGAGAAAAATCAAGAAGAGCAAACAAACGACAACACTAGTAGTCTTGCCAGTTAGTGCCAGTTTATTTATTTCTGCTTTTATACATTTGATTTCAGTTAAAACCAATGTTACTGCAGAACTTAGCAATTTTTCTCTCCCTTTTATGCTTCCTAATACAAATTCTCAAAACAAAATAAATATTTTCCTTAACATTAAGGGCAATGGAATGTTTTCCATTTCCCTTGCTCTTATCAGCCAGCTTTCTATGGACAATAAGATATAATTGTTTTGCTTGGTCACTAAGCACTGGGCCCTGTCCCTTTATGAATCAGCAATTAGGGATTATTTGCTTTTGAACACAGAGTTTGTCAAACAACACCAATTTATTAATGTGGGTTATCTTAAATTTTGCTGTTCCTGTTTCTCTATTCTCTACTCACTCCCTTTATGAACTTTTTCACTTCGCCTTGACTTAAACTTTTCTTTGAGTAATCATTCTGAATCTTCTTTTCTTCCTTAAAAAATATCCTAAAACTATTTTCAAGAGGATGAAAAATTAATATTTTAAAATTTATTTTATTTTAGCATAGAAAAAGAAAAAAAATGATACAGAATTTCAAAAAATAATAGATTACAATGCATAATACATTATTATGTATAACAATCTTTAAATTAGTTGCTCAGGTTGCATGATATAGGCATGAAAAAATAATCAAATAATGAAAGAACAAACCACTCTTTTTGTTGAACTAATTGAGATTAGTAGTATAATTATCTATCATCTATAAATATATGAATATCCTTTCTTTCCTTTCTACTTTTCACCATCCCAGTTGTTCTTTCATTTTGAACAATTTCACTTTAACAATATCCATTGTACATTTTGGATCTTATTTACTCTTTCAGTTGTTTATACTAGGGAGGCAATATGACATTTTCATGTGAGTCTGATTTATTTCACTTATGAGTATGGTCTCAAGTTGTATCCATTTACTGATAAAAGTCTCCAGTTTGTCTTTCTGTATAGCTGAACAGTACTCCATTGTATAAAAATACATCTTTTGTGTCTATTATTTGGTTAATAGGCAGCATTTGTTATTGGTTGATAGCTTGATGATAACCATCATTTCTGAAGTAAAATGAAACCTCGGTGCTTTGATTTGCAATTCTTGAATGACCAATGATGTTGAACATTTTTTCATATATTTATTTGCCACTTGTATTTCTGTATCTGGGTAGTGTGTAATAACCTCTGAAGCCAATTTTTAGATTGGGTCTTTGAATTTTGGGATCTTGACTTTTTACAATTGTTTATATGTTCTAGAGAGAAGTCTTTTCTTTGAGGCAAAGCTGTCTAAATTTTTTTTCCCATTCTGTAGTATCGAGTCCTGACTTAGATCCCTGATCTCCCAAATGAGTTTATGGTGGAGGTTTAAATAAAATGAGACAAGTGGTATGATTTTAGGGCTCCAGGAGGGTCAAAACCCTTTATCTCAGCTTGAGACTCCAAGCACTAAGACAAAGACTTCTCTGGATCAGCCCACTTTTATTAGGAATAAGGACAAAAGGTGGGGAAACTGAGGAAAGTGCAGGAAATGAGCAGGACCTTGGGAATCATTTCAAAGATTTCTTCAAGTAGTAAATTATGCCAGGTTAGGAGAACTGTTTTTTCTCCAAGATGACATTTGTGTTAGGATTGAGACTGCAAGAGTGAAATTCCTTCAGCTACAGTCTCTATTTACTTAATTAGTGGAGAAGTCAAGTGTCTTCAGCTGTGGCCTTATCTTGCCTTTTGAGGTATCTCTGACCTCACAGGCCACTACTGGCCTCAGCCAGGGCCAGTGATTCATAGAGGTTCACTTACTATGAATCAGCTCCCATCACAAGGCAAGGGGCAGAGGCCTAGGACAGACTCAGAGATAAACACAGAAAGCCAATTAGTTAATTTTAAATCCTGCTCAGAGCTGCTGGATAATGGTCTCCAACATCTCCTCCCTTTTGTTTTTGTAATAAGTTGAGTCAGGGTAAGTCATGACTGAATGCTGTGTAGGAGTTGGCCCATCTTGACTTCTCTTCGACAAACTAAAGCATCAGAAAATTTGTCGCAATCTTGAATTTGTTCATCAAATTTTGGGCTTTGTTGGGACATTGACAACACTTTCTTCTGGAGTGCATCAATATCCATAGTAACATTTCAATGGATAGTTCCTTCTACATGATTCTTTATATTCTACCAAAGATGCAAAGATTTGTTGCAATACAAAGGAGTTATGCAGAAATGAGTGGCACAATTTAAGAAGTCATGTCTAGTTCATGATAAATCTCAGGTGAAAAATCTGCCCAAGAAATGGTGGTGGTGTAGTGGTAGTGGTGGATCAGAGACATAAGTTCATTGCTCCAATCTTGAGACAGGTGTCATACATACAAATACTGCCATCAGAGACATTAAGGCAACCCAAAGATTTTCAGGGATTGGTGTAATTCCCCTTCTGGTGACTATATCTCTAGCCTCATAAATTGTTGCTTGGATGTTATTCCACTGGATCACTCATCCTATCTCATGGTCTCTTGGAAGAGCTGGAGGTTGATTCTCTGGGTGATTGGCAGGTCTCCCTGGGCCCAGGTTGGTGGAGGCATCACCTAATAAGGCTGTCCTCAGCATTGGTTGTGTCTTCTATCAAGGCTGCATATTTTTCATGGATCTTTCACCTGTTAAGACACAAACAAAACCTCGCATCCACATGATAAGCTGTATCGACTTTTTAAACTTTAAATTAAGCATGGAAAAGGCAAAACTAGGTCTATCTGTGGCTCCTTAGTTTTCCATTGTAAAGGCAGAACTGTTTTAGAGAGAGAAGCATCAATGGCCCTTGTCAAAAAACCTGTTGATGTCCAGTGCCTTGCCTGTCACTTTTAGGTGTAATCTTAACAGGCTCTTTGATTCCCTGTAAGTTTTTTCCTAGTCCTTTGTCTTCCTGATATCCTATTATAATCATCATTTTCTTAATTTCAGGATCTGAATACATTTGTTCAGTTTCCAAATTGGAACTTGTTTGTTTAGCTTTAAAATCAGAATCACTAGTCAGCATTTATTTCAACTATTGTAACAAATCACCTCCCCACAATTTAACTGAAATAGGTGCCACATAAGGTAAAAAGGTACTTTTTAGTTGGTTTGGTCCCTCATAAGCCAAAGGTGAGGCACTCTTTAAAACCTGCTGAGGGGCTTCCAGTCTGATAAGGGAGGTAGGAGGCCTTTGTGTTGGCCATGTGGCAGGCCATTGTTCTGATGCAATTACAGGCACATCTGCACAGTTGTCTATTAGACCTTCGAAGTATTTTCCATTAAGACTTATAAAACACATAGGCCTGTTTTTAGTCACTTCCTGTGTAAAATAAATTTCTCTTTTTGTAGTCTTTTTCTGAGGGCATTGGTCCCTCCCAAGTTGTCTATACTTAACAAAAAAGGGCTTCTCTATAGGTAACAAAATCAACTGTGCCACATAGTCTCCATGTTCAAAAACCCAGAGATCCATAGCACATGCAAAAACTTGTATTTCATCTCTACAATCACCATCAATCACACTACGTGCAATAGTTATTCCTTTTAAATTTAGATCAGCCTTTCCCAGTATAAAGCCAACTGCTCCTTCAAGTGAGGGACCCCAAATTCCTGTCGGAATTGGGGTGGGCTTGTCACCTCTAATTAGAGTGACTCTGCAAGCTGCAGAACGATCTAATCCTGCACTTTTCTCTTGATGTGCTGCAGCTTGCAGCAACTGTCCTATCAGATCTAACAAGAACTCTTCAATTTTTTCTAGTATGTCCCATTTTTTCCACAATTAAAGCATTTTATATTACTCCTTTTTGCATTTGCAAAATCAGCCATAACCTAAGCCATCATAGTTTTCTTATAGGACAATGTCCTGACATGCTCAAATATATGTTGTTAAATCATTAGTTGACTTAACAGGATTTAAAGCCTGTTTATAATCCCAATTAGCATATTCATATGCTAATTTTAAAGTTAAAATATTCACAGCTTCTGTGTTTGATACTTGTCTGCAAATGGCTTCTTGTAATTTTGCCACAAATTGAGTAAAGGGTTTCTTGGGTCTTTGCAGAATATGTAAGAAGGACATCACTAGAGCCCCATCCTCTGGAATAGTTGTCCACGCTTTTTTTTTTTTTTTTTACTTATTCCTCCAATTGTGGAAATAGCTCTTCAGGACACCAAATCTATTCCTCAAGTGGTGCATATATCTCTGTCCAACAAAGCATTTCCTCATTTATTGCTGGACTTGGATTGGGACCCATCCTCTTTTTATGAGCCTGCTCTGAAACAAGAGGCTTTAGCTTTATATCAAAATGAAGGAATTGAACCGGAGACAGGTATGCTTGTGCCAGGTGTTTGATATCATAAGGTGTCAATTTATATGTATCCAAAATATTTTGTAAAAGTCCCACAGTAAATGGACTTTGGACTCCATTGTTAAGCACATTTTGTTTAAGATTTTTTAACAATTGTATTTCAAAAGGCATGTAAAACATGGTCATGATCATTAGCATCTTTTTCAATTCCAACTGGAAAGCAAGCAGGGAGGGTATTACTTGCTCCCTTTGCTGTTGCCTCTTCCTGCACTACCTGTAAGTTTTTGGATAGAGCCCTATGAGATAATTTTTGTAAAGGTTCTGGCCCCTGCTGAGTGATTCCTCTAGGGATTTTGTTTTGGTGGCAGGCAACCCAGCAGGGAGCGCTCTTATTCCTTCCATGTCTGAATCAGAGACTATTGACTGTAAGCTCTTTAACAGACTTAAAACTGAACAGACCAGGTTGCAAGTTGAGAACATCTCAGGGGAAATGATTTATACTTTCCTGTGCATCTTTTTAAGATTTTTTCCAACTCTTTCTCTTATATCAATTTCTATAGTGCCTGCTTGAGAAAACCATGGGTTATATTTGGTGACCTCTTTGAACATTTTTTTAAGTCTTTCTTTGTCACAGGAGCCCCTGAGAGTTTAAGCAGGCTTTGGAGCAGTTGTAAATACCTTTGCTCCTCGACTGAAACATTTTGCCCATTTTACTCCCAGATAAAATGGCTTTTCACAATAGGAAGACTCACCCTTTTTCTTCATTTTCTTCTCTCCAGTTGTCCCTGGTAAAGTTTTCTTCCTGTGAAGGCCTCCTCCATATCCAAACCTTTGCACTCCAGGTAGACTTACTCATTCAGGCCAAAATTCCTAGTCCAAGCATCTTAGGTCCCTATTCCAGGTGTCAGTTGTCAGATCCTGACCTAGATCCCTGGTGTCCCAAATGAGTGTATAGCAGAGGTTTAAATAAAATGAGACAAGTGGTATGATTGTAGGGCTCCAGGAGGGTCAAAATCCTGTATCTCAGCTTGACACTCCAAGGGCTGAGACAAAGACTTCTCTGGATCAGCCCACTTTTATTAGTAACAAGGACTGTCTTAGTTACTTTTTAACTCATTGCTGAGACAAAATGCCTGATGCCCAAAGTTGGGAAAGGAAAGGTTTATTTCTTACAGGTTTTCGAGATTTCAGTCCATACTCAGTTGGCTCCAAGGCAGGGTGGCATGGAGGGGCCACATTTCATGGCGGCTGCAAACAGCAAGGTAGAAATCTGCAAGAGAAAGACATACCTTCTTCCTGCCATTACATCACATCCTGGCTCCATCCCTTAGGAGGGTGTAGCACTGACACCACCAATCCAAGCACTAGATGATGAACCAATCACAAATGCACAATGCAAATACATGAGGGCTGGGGGCCACTGATATAAACCATGACAAGGACAAATGGTGGGGAAACTGAGAAAAGCAAAAGAAATGAGCAGGACCTTGAGAGTCATTTCAAAGATTTCTCCAAGTAGTAAATTATGGCAGTTTAGGAGAACTGTTTTTTCTCCATGATCACATTTATGGTAGGATTGGGAGTGCAGCAGTAAAATTCCTTCAGTAGCAGTCTCTACTTACTTAATTTGTGTTGGAGTCAAGATAAAGCCACACTTCAACTGTGGTCTTATCTTGCCTTCTGAGGTATCTCTGACCTCACAGGCCACTACTGGCCTCAGGCAGGACCATTTATTCATAGAGGTTCACTTAATGTGAATCAGCTCCCATCACCAGGCAAGGGGCCAAGGCCTAGGCCAGACTCACAGATAAACACAGAAAGCCAATTAGTTAATTTTAAATCCTTCTCAGAGCTTCTGGCTAGTGGTCTTCAACACTGTGTCTTTAACACATCTTTTAACTCTGGTGGTAATTTCTTTTGAGATGAGAAAACTTTTTAATAAGATCCCAGTTGTTAATTCTTGAAAGTTCATACCACGCAGTTTGAATTTTATTCATCAACTTTCTGTTCTCCCTTATGTCTTCAAGATTTCCACTTACTTGTCTTCCAGTAGAATATTTCTGTTTTAATATTTAAATCTTTGTTCCATTTTATAATTAGCTTAGTTCATGGTGATAGGTATCAGTCTAGTTTTAGTCTTTGACAAGTAGACAGCCAGTTTTTCCAGCACGATTTATTATCTTTCTACCAGTGAACAATTTGCCCACTTTTTCAACATTAAGGTGGTGCTTGTAGTTGTGTCTGCATCTTTCAGCATGGTGTACTGATCCTTAGGTGTATTTCCAATACCATCCTTTGTAGTGTAATTTCAAATCAGAGTGTGTGATTTCCACTGCCTTGCCTTTATTGCCCAGGAATTCCTTTGTTATTCTAGGTCTCTTCTGTTTCCAAATGAATTTTTGGAATGCTTTCTTGAGATATGGGAGATATGCAAAAGGTATTTTGGTAGGGTTTGCCTTATGTGTCTTTAACAGCTTTGGGAATGTGACCATTTTCACAATATCAGTTCTTCCTATACATTAGCAAGGGATATCTATCTATTTTCTGAAATCTTCTTTAATCTTGTTTTTTCAGAATACTGTAATTTTCAACAAATAGATTTTTTTCCATCCTTTATTAAACTGATTCCTAAGTATTTCAATACTTTTGGATGCTTTTGTGAAAGGTTTCAATTCCATACTTTATCTTTCAGTGAGTTTGCTTGTGTACAAGAATGCTATTGATTTTTAGTGCTGACTTTATATCCAGCTCAGTTGCTGAATTTGCTTATTAACACTAGCAATTTTTTGGTAGAGTTTTTGTAAATTGTATGTAGAATATCAGGTCATCTGCAAATAATGATAGTTTAATTCTTCCTTTCTTATCCTTATTTCTTTTTATTTCTCTCTCCTAATTGCTTTGCTAACATTTCCAGAACTGTATTGAATAGGACTGGTGAAAGAAGACATCCTTTTCTTGTTCCTGATTTTAGAATGAATTTATAGGTTTTGTCAATTTAATATCATGTTGGCTGTTAGTTTGTCATAGAGAGCTTTTGTCACATTGAGGTAAAGACACTCTATTATGATTTACTGTAGTTTTTGTATTATGAATTGCTTGACTTTACTCAAATCTCTTTCTGCATCTATTTAAATGATCATGTGATTTTTGTCTTTTGTTCTGTTTATATAGTGTGTTACATATATTGATTTGTATATATTAAACCATTCATGGATGAGTCCAAACTGGTTATAGTATTTAAGATTTGCTACATTCTCTTTGCTAGTGTTTTATTGAGGATTTTTGCATCTATGTTCAGGAGGAAGATTGACCTGTAGTTCTCTTTTTTGGTTGGATCTCTCTGTGGTTTTGATAGAGTAATGCTTCTATCCAAGAATGAGTCATGGAGAACTGCTTCCATTCCAGTTCCATTAAAATGTTTGAGGAGTATTGGCATTAAATCTTTTCTAAATTTATTGTAGAATTTAGTTTTTAATCCATCATTACCTGTTGTGTGAGTTTTTTTCAATTCAGTAACTGATATTGGGTTATTCCAAATATTTATATTTTCTTGATTCAGCTTTGATAATTCATATTTCTAGAATTCTATCCTCTGTTTTTCATTCTATGTGAATAAAGATTTTCAAAGTATGTATTGGCAGTATTCTGAATTTCCTTAGGATCTGAAATGATTTCATCCTTTTCATTCCTCACTGCATGAATTTAAAATTTCCTTTCCTCATAAGTTTGGCTAGTGGTTTATGATTACTTTTATTCTTTCAACGAACCAGCACTTTAATTCATTCATTATTTTATTGTTTTGTTAGTCTCGGCTCTGATATTTTAATTTCCTTCCATCTATGAGTTTTGGGCTTGACTTGCTCTTGTATTCTAGAAACTTGAAGTGCAGCACTAGGTTGTTTTTTATGCTCATTCTGTTTTCCTGATGTGAGAAAATCCTTCTATAAATTTTGCTCTTAAAATTGCTTTCCTTGCATCCCACCAGTTCTGGTAAGTTGTATTTACATCTTCATTTGATTGCAGGTATTGTTTAACTTGTTCTCTAACTTCAGCTGTGACCCATTGGTTGTTTAGGAGGGTATTCTTTAATTTCCATATGTTTATTGAGTTTTTGTCACTTCTTCTACCATTGATTTCCACTTTCATTGCATTATGAGCCGATAATATGTGTGGGACAATATCAGTTCTTTTGTATTAAGTTAAGTTTTATGGATAATATGTGGTCCATTTTGGAGAAAGTTCTGTGCACAGCTGAGAAGAATGTGTATTCTGATGTGGTTGGGTGGAACACTGTAAACATCTACTAAGTCCAATTGCTCCCATGTATGATTCAGTTCTATTATTTCTTTGCTGATTTTTTTGTCTAGTTGATATATCTCTTTGTGACAATGGCCTATTAAGGTCCTCTGTAATAATTCTGTTCTTGTGTATTTTCTTTATGTCCTTTAGTATCTGTCTTACATAGTTGGGTGCTCCTGTGTTTTGTGCATATATATTTATAATTGTTAGTTTTTCCTCTTGAATTTTTCCACTTACAAGTATGTAGTGACCTCCTTTGTCTCTTTTAATCATTTTAGGTTTCAAATTCACATTGTCTGCAAGTAGAATAGTTACCCCTGCTTTTTTCTCAGTTTGTGTTGCATGGAATATTGTTTTACATCCTTTGACTTTTAATCTATGAGCTTCTTTTTGAATCAGATGCTTTTCTTGTATACACATATTGTGGGATCCTGTTTCTTGATCCATTCCATCAACCTGTTTCTTTTGATAGGTGAATTGAGCCAACGTACATTTATGGATATCACTGATATATACTGGCTTAAATTTGTCATGTTGTGTTCCTATTGTTAGTTTCTTGTTTATTCCCCCTGTTTAATTTCTTGTTCTGCCTGGTAATTTCTTATTGTTGTTCTGAGAGATTGTGGTCATTTTTGTCTCTATCTAGGATGTCCTTCAACACTCTTTCTAAGGTTGGTTTTTTGGACATGAATTTCTTCAGTTCTTTGTCATGGAAGTATCTTGTTTCTCCATTAAATTTGAAAGACAGTTTTGTTGTGTATATCACTCTGGGTTCAATGTTGATTTCTTTCAGGGCTTAAAATTTTTCACTCCAAGCTCATCTTAACTTGAATGTTTGCGTTGAAATGTCTGCCATGATTCTAATAGGCTTTCCTTCATAGGTGAGTTTTGTCTTTTCTCTAACAACTTTAAGTATTCTGTTTTTATGCTGTATGTCTGAGATCTTAATTACAATATGTCTTGGTGTAGATTTATGGTTTTTTATGACTGTTTGGCATTCTATATGCCTCACTTAATTGTATATCAGATTTTTCCCCATATTTGGAAATTTTTTGCCATTACTTTTGTGAACAGCTTAGTTATATCCTTTGCATTGTCTCCTGCCTCCTCACTGATGCCTATTAATCTAAAATTGTTTCTCCTGACATCATCTTGAAGTGGCTGGATTGCTATTTCATGCTGCTTTGTTGTTTTTATAAGTTCTACCCTTTCATGTTCACTATCTGGAATCCTGTCCTCAATGTCTAATATTTTATCCTCAGTTTCATTTAAATGGCTTTGCAGGCTTTCAATACAATTTGTGTTACTTGCATATCTCTTTGAATTTGTTTCATGGATTCTGCTTGTTTTCTGCATTATTCATTCAAAGTTTCAATCAATTTCCCATGCTCATATATTTCTTTATCTATTTATTCTCTAGCTATTTTGAGCAACTCATTTACTAAGGTTGTTACTTTTGTCTTTACATAAGTCTTTACATTGATTCTAATTTGATTTCCTCCATATCCTCATGGATTTGTTACTTCACTTAATTTGCTATCTTTTCAGAGATTTCTGGTGTATGACTTTTTTTGTTTGTTTGTTTTTTGTTTCTTTGTTTTTATCGGTACCAGGGATCGAACTCACGACTGACTGCTTGCAAGGCAGGCGCTTATGCCGCTGAGCTAAATCCCCAGCCCCGGTGTATGACATTTAAGATCCTCTATTTTATTATCGCCTGTACTTGTTCCTAATGGACTAGATGTTTGGGATTGTATTTTGCCTTTTTGTTTTGTCATTTTCACCATTTGGGTAAATATCTGGTGTTTCTATCCCAACAGTCTGTAGTGTGTGTTTCAGGGGCCTACTGTATGGTTGATGTTGTCAAATTGCTGTATACCACAATAAAGAGGGTATCAAGTCTCCTGAATTCCTCCCACAGAGCCTGTTGAGTGAGTCCTATATTCTTTCTGGACTAACTAGCCTAGAAGTATTGATGTAGGGCAACTCTTAGTTCCTGATGTTGTTTATCTTCAGGTTGTTGCAGGTCACCAGGTCTCCCTGGCTATAGTATTTGTGTCAGCTGAGGCCCTACTGTGTCACTGGGGGGGTCTCATAATTTCTTTTAATATTCTCTAAGTTGGGGGTGCATTATTGGTGCACTCCTCAACCTGTCTGTTATTCTCTGTGTGGGGGAAGGGGTTACTCATTCTCTTGCCAGGTTAGCCAAGGTCTTACAGTTGGAGGAAGTTGCACTTCCACTCCTGTTTACCCACTGCAGACCTCTATTTTAGGGGCAAACTCACCAGACTGACTGAAGACTGCTGAGGTCTTCTGTTTGGGTGAGGGGTTCCTAAGTCTCTCATCCAGCCAGCACAGTAGTTCACTGTAATCCAAGGTTCTGATGTTCCTGGTGGAAATGGCGGGCCCAGCAGCGGCAGTTCCAGGCAGCACAGGCCTGCAGTGAAGCCCAATATTTTCTAAACATGATTCCTGAGATTAATTACAAAGTCATATAATATTTATATAATGACTAAAAAGAAGTCAATCATTTAATTAATTATTAAAATTCCTGAGTAAAATTGAAACATTTAGTTTATACTCATATCTCTAATTTTCCTCTAAACTATTGTTATCATACAGGCATGGTTAATACTTACCTTTACTATAGATTGAAAGTATCTATGACACTATGCTAAAAAAATGAGTTATTAAAAATAAGGTTGCTTATAACCAGAATAAGTAAACTGTTTGCAATATATAAATAAATGCAGGATATGTGACTAACCTATAAGAAAATTAATTCTTGGTATTGCATGACAACCAATACATAAAATATATATTAAAAATCAAAGGCCATTCCCCATACACAAATACTTACTGATAAATGTACAATGATATGTTGACCAATTTAAACAAACTAAAGAAATAAAAACTCCATAACTTTCTTTTATCACATGCCCAATTATTTTTGAGCATAATATCATGTGTATATGAATAAATCTTATTTCTTATAAAATTATTTTCTAATTGTTTGTCAGTATATTTAAATAGCTTGCCATTTACATGTTAATTTGTTAAATATTCTTTTTCAAAGATGCCTAATTTACCTCTCTTTGAAGAGAGTCAAAGAAGGGAAAATGTGGTCTTGGGCATAAAGTAAATGAGCAATGGTCATTTTCCTCTAAATTAAAATGTTCACCTCTGGAATGTGGTATTGAAATATATAATTCAGCATTGCCCACGGTGGGTTGACAGAGTAAGAAATAAAATATTACAGGTGCCTTCTGAACTTCACTGAGTCTATATACTCTCAGGCTGTTTCCCTTTCATCCCAGGGAATAAAATGACTATTACTTATATTCAAAACTGACACTACCCGATAAAATATATTTGTCACTGGACTCTAATATGCAATTATATCATCTATGAAAATCATTTGACCAGTTTTATCATAATGCATCTGCACTCTTAAATACTTAGGTCAACTTAAAAATTACTTTACATAGCATCATAATCTTCATATTTATAGATTGTCAGCATAAATAGAATTAGTTTATTTTCCATTATATCAGAGGAATTGAGGATTTCTGTCTCCTACAAAAGCCAGAGGAAAAGTTTTGAAGGTAACTAGTTTAAACTTTTACACTTAGTTCTGATTTTTCAACAAAAACAATTATTCCAGAAATACTGAAATTACATATAAATGAGTTACTCTTCAGTTAGGTATTAACCTACAGCTCAGAATCATGGATTTTTTTCCAAAACTGTGTTTTATTTCCTAATATGAATTGATAGTAATATTGGAAAATTTACATAAGAATTATTAAAGAAAAGATGTAAATTGGACCTTATATAGTATGAACTTTTGAATTAATAAAATTAACTTTATATTAGAACAATATACATTCTCCAAAAAATAAAAACTATGCCCCTAAAAAGAATCCAATTACTCAGTTTTAAGGAGCTTTTTCTCATGTGTAATAACAAGCAGCAAAGATGTCTGGGTTCTTTGACCTTTCTTTGCCATTTTCAGTCTGATAAAGTACCAAAGCCAAAGGGAGGTGAAATAGAATGTGAGATCAATTTGAAGGTAGAGATCTGTATAAATTACAATCCCCTATTCTATAATTCCATCACATGTTTACAAGTGCACATTTTTAGGGGCTATCAATTCTCAATTTAAGCTTTGCATCCTACATTTTCTATGTGGAAGATATTTTCCTCCTTTGGTGTTTATCTTTCCCTTGAGTAAAACTTAAAACTGTAAAAAGTAAAAAACAGATGTTAAAGAATTGCTGCTTTTTTTGGCATGTTGATCACAACTATATGACTAAGTCACTGCAAAGTTTTACAGTGATGTTTAAAGATTTTTCTGATGCAATTAAAATCACAGAGGAAATATCATAACAAAGGCATTTCTTACCTTAGATATTTATGTCTCCTGAAACAAGCACTTAATAGTTCTACCAACTTGTATGGAAAAAACAATGTGGTCCAATACATCATTACCTTTTTTCTGACACAAAATTCTATAAACACTCCCCAACATGACTTGTCTGTGTTGACTATATTATTTACAAGGTATATTCAGCTTGATTTACTTTATTTTCTCTGTGTAGGTGTCTTTCTGCCTAACACTGTCTCTATCACAGAGTGAAAGAATAGTAATTGAAAACTGAGTGTCATGAATATAAAAGAAACCTGAGAGATTATTATGGGACAATTTTGTTTTATGTAAGAACAAAAATATTATTCTTTCATATCCAATGTAAGATGCACAATGATGTTTTGAAATTGTATAGAATAATAGATTTTGTCATTTTCTTTAATGTCAAAAATACTATTATAAAAATTATAATACAGAAAAAAATTAGTAACCACATTTTTATTTAACACAGTTCTTTTATCCTGTGTTTACATAGTGCTAAAATGTCATTTCTTGATTATATATGTATATATATATATATATGCTTCAAATAATGTTCATGATTTTTAATGCAAATCACTACTGAAAATTGTACTCGATTTGTATCTTAGAGTTTACATTGTACTGTAAAGATAGACATCTAGAAATTATTGTGTCCTCCTAGAAATTCTTCAGCTCCTTAGAATTGTTTTATTTATGAGCTTTTTCTTTCATAGAGCCAAATGTTATCCAAACACATTTCTTCAGTAACGTTCACATTGTGGGATATATGTTATATAGTCAATAAAAAGTTACTTGTAAAAAATAAATTGATGACAGATACATACTTTCATTTTGTATTATCTTTTCACTTCTTTGTTTCTTCTTTGGTGCAGAAGCTTTCTAGTTTAGTGCAGTACCACCTTTCTACTGTGGGTTTTGTTACTTACACATTTGGTGGCATACCTTAAAAATTCAATTCATAGAAAAAGTCATTAAGCCCTGTATGTTGTTCTAGATGTTTGTGTGATCACATATTGCTTTATTTGATTTTTCTCATATTTTATAGGATAAGGAATGTGTGTCCTTCTCTGGTACTTAGTTTTCCCACTACAATTTGTTGAAGAAACTATACTACCTTTTTTGATTATCCTTGTTAACCTCATTGAAGGTCACCTGAATCAGTATAGATGATTTTCTTATACTGTTTCTAGTCTTTCTATTCTTTTGTATTGTTTTAAATGTATGTCTTATGCCAGTACCATACTGTTTTAGTTTCAGTAGCTTTGTAATGATATGTAATAACAGCAAGTGTACAATCTACAATAATGTCTTCTCTGAAGAATAATTTGGATACTGGATGGTAGTTTGTGGTTCGATATGAATTTTGAATATGTTTTCCATGTTTGTAAAAGAAAGTTATGACAGGAGCTAGGGATTTAGCTCAGTGGCATAAGCAACTATCCAGCAAGTGTGAGGTTGTGAGTTCAATTCCCAGTACCATAATAATAATAATAATAATAATAATAATAATAATAAATGTCATGACATTTTTAAGGAGTTAGATATATGTGTAGATTGATTTTGCTATCATAGACATTTAACAGTATAATATCTTCCAATTTGTGAACACAAGATATTTTTCTACTCTATGTACATATTTGTTTATTTTTATTTGTATATTTCATACTAGGAATTGAAGTCAGGACCTTGTGCTTGCCAGCTAGGTGCCCTGTGCTGAATATGTCCTGAAAACCTTATTATTGATTTAAATTGTTCTAAATATTTTATATATTTAGTGTATAGGTTTTTGTCTTCTAGATTAATTACTGTTTACATATTTTATTCCTATTAATATGATTATAAATGATATTCTTAACTTTCTCTTTGATATTTTTTGTCTCATGTATCGGAATGTATCTTTATTTTATGTGAATTTTGTGTTGCAAAACTTTATTAGATATGCATTTGTTTGCAGTGTGTTTTTAGTTCCCGTGATTAATTTTTTTAACATATAAGATCATGACATATATAAAGAGATAGTTTTATATCTTTTCAATTTTATTTTTTTCTTTCTATGGTCTAATGATTCTGGGTATGACTGGTGGCTTTATAATAAATAGAGGAATTGACCCAGGACATTCTTGCTCATGTCTCTCTCAGAAGACAGTCTTTCAGTTTGTAACAGCTGAGTACGATATCAGTTGTGAGCCTGTATCATGTTCAGTAAATTCTCTCCAGGCTTAGTATGTTTGGGGATTTTAGTTTGCAAAAATTGTGAATTTTATAGAATTTATTTTGTACATCTACTCAGATGATTATGATATTTTACCCTTCATTGTATCAGTATTTTATATCATGTTTAATAATTGGTGTATTTTTGGCAATCTTTGCATCACAAGGATAAATCATTATGGTATAACTCTTTCCAAGTGCTATCAAATTCAAGTGCTACCCCTGGAAGATACCCAAATCAATGGTTAATCAAGTTTTTCTCACACATGTATGCAGTATGAGAATATAACGTATATGTATATATATATATATATATATATATATATATATATAATCTTTTTTATTTAAAGAAAAAAGAAATATCTATAATTCTTTAATTCATCCCTAGGTTATTTATGTCAAATGCAATGCAAATGTTATATGACAGTTGTCAGCCTGTACTGCTTAGGAATAATAACAAGAAAAAATTCTGTGCATTTTTAGACCAGGTATTTTTTCACAGAATATTTTTGATCTGCTCTTGATTGATTGGCAAAGAAGTCAAATGAAGTTAATAAAACAATAAGAGAATTAATTGCCAGGAATGTAGTTCTTCTGAAGAAATAATATTCATATTAGATAAAAATATTTAACTGCAATAATGAAAAGCAGTTAAAAGACAACTATTTTAAATAAAAAATATAAAAGTGATTCAATAAATCAATAACATTTCATGATATATGGGCTTACAATTATGTAGCTTTTTAAAAAATTTTATTTAGAAAGAAAAGAAAACAACCAAACAAAAAAGAAAAAAGGGTAGCGACAATACAGAATTCCAAAGGAAAAAAAAGAAAAGAACAACAATAAAAAAAAACCACTACAAATTGATAAATTACATACTGTCATCTTGGAAATAGTTGTTCAGGTTACAAAATTAAAGCATACAAAATAGACATTCAAACATTGAGACTATTAACAGTTCTGCTCAACAATCTAACAAAAGCAGTAGTGTGGTTATCTATCTTACACACTTAAATATACATGCAGTTATATCCTTTAGAGCACTTTCTTTTGTGCTCTCTTTTACAGTAGCAATTATGCATTTTGGGTTTTATTACTCCTACAGTTCTTATTACTTTTTTATTTTAAAGAGAATAAAACAAAAGAGGGAAGAACTAAACAGATAAGAACAGAGCAACATAAGCAACACAACATTTTACAACAAGACAACCAGACATTAACAGTAGCTGTCAAAATATCTCTTTCTCTGCTATAGTTGAGCATAGTTTCAGATACAATAATATCAAACATAACACAATAGTATAAAACCGTTCAAGAGAATGAAAGAATTACAGGACATTCTGAACTGAATAACTGTGATCAATGGCTACTATAATATCTCATTTTGAATAAAAAGATTTGTTTATACTATCACATATATTAAAATCCCAATAAGACACAACATGATAGAACCAGTGGTAATAGCACAGTAGAAGCATGGTGGGTCTTCTAAGGAAGACGATATTAAATCAGCAATGGCTGCCATAATGTTTTGTTTTCTTCAAAACCGCTGTTCATACCATCATGCATAAT
Organism: Dolichotis patagonum; assembly: GCA_004027295.1. Taxonomy (NCBI): domain Eukaryota; kingdom Metazoa; phylum Chordata; class Mammalia; order Rodentia; family Caviidae; genus Dolichotis; species Dolichotis patagonum. The sequence continues at coordinate 88,223 of PVJX010002977.1, read as the reverse complement.
AAACAAAACAGATTAAAACCATTCCAACTGATGAATGAAAACATTGAAAGGCTTCAAAGCAATGAAATGGGGAATCATGATTAGTATAAAATCTTATATACTCTTACCAACTCTCATACTAGGGAGACTACACGGTATTTAATAATGTGTGTTTGGTTTATTTTGCTTCAATTATGTAACTTCAAAACAATGATTACCAGTAATAGAAAATACTGGATTTGTAAATAACACTAATTCATTCTATATTGAAATTAATATTCTTTTTAAAAATCCAAAAGTTATACACAAATACAAAAATAAAGGTTTGTAGTAAAGTTTTAGTCATACATAAAGTAGACATAAAAATGTAAAGCATTGCTTGAGATTAAAAAGAATGTTTCATAAAGATAAAATATCAGACCAGAAAGAAAATACTACAATATTTTTATTTGCACCATAAAATTCAGTACCTTTAGAAGGATAATTATACAAATCTACAATAACAGAGGTGTCCATTAATTATCTAAATAGTTAATGAAACAAAAAAACACATACAAAGAAACTATGAAATACAGAATAATTTAACTACTTAGATGAATTTTTAAAAAAAAGTATGTGACAATAAAATTATTTTTATTAAAAGTAAAAACTACATCAAATTGAAAATATTGAGATATATTACATTTTCAACTAATTTTAAACATTGAAAATAATTTACATTATGGATTTAGAACAGAGACATTATTAGATATAAAAGCTAAAAAAGATACAAAAATTCAAAGCAATTTTCAATTAGGCAAAACACATCTATGTAATCCATGAATCAAAAACTACTGAAAAGAGAAATTGGAGAAAGTTGAAGACACAACAAATTAAAATCTGTGTAGCACTGCTAAGAAGATACCAAGTGGAACTTATTCTTAATTGCATATATTTATTAGAAAAGAAGAAATGATCCATCACCTAAAATTAAAAAATATTTGCACAAATATGAACTAGAAAAGGCAGAGAACAAAACCACAAGAAAAATGGAAAGGGATAACAAAGTTAAGAATGAAAATTATAACTAATATAATTGGATAAAGAGATAACAAAGTCAAGAATTAGTTGTCTGAAAACATTAATATAATTTCACAGACTTTCAACAAAATGATGAATACAGAAAAAATACACTGTTTAGTTTTGTCCTTTGTTTTTTTCTAATTATTTTACAATCTTCTAACAGTTTAAATCTTCAAAGCATTTGGACTCAATTTTTGTATATGATGTGAGATAATAGTCTGATTTTATTCTTCTGCTCTTTTATTCTTCTGCTGAGGAATGAATGTTCCTCCTTTTTTATTGGAATGTCTCTTCTTTCCCTGTATTTTTTTTGAAACATTACCAGTTTTGAATTGACCGTGATTGAAGGGATTAATTTCTGGACTCTCTTCTGTCCTATGGTCTATGTGAATATTTGCCCACCAGTACCATGATGTTGTCAGTACTGTACATGTGTAATACAGTTTGGAGTCAGGTGATGGAATGTCTCCATATTTGGTCTTTTTATCCAAGATTGCCATGAGTATTAGGGATTTTTACTTGTCTCTATGTGGCTCCTTAACCATATGACTGAGCAGTCTTTCTTGGAATATACATCCAAAGAACTTGAAATGAGTGCATTGAGGAGATATTTGTGCTTCCATGTTAATTACAGCATTTTCACAGTAACAGGCTTATGGGAGCAAGATGCGGGGCCATCAATGAATGGATGGATGGAATCCATATAGTATATATGCAAAGTGCAATACTTCAGTATCAGAAAAGATATTTACCACATAGATGAAACTTAAGCACATGTTAAATGACATAAGTCAAATGCATAACAACAAATACTTCATGATCTCGTTTTTATGTGAAATTTAAAATAGTTGAACTCATAGAGGCAGAGAGTACAATGCTGGTAACCAAAGAATGACATGTGAGAGGAACAAATAGATGCTGGTCAAAATGTGCAGTTGTAGACAGACAGAGGGAAAACATCTGGTTTTCAAATGTGTTGCACAATATTTTAACTACCGCTGACAATCACTCTTACTAAAAGAGGGATTCAAACATTCTTTTAAAATGATACATCCTAATAGAAAAATCATGTGATATTAAACTTTTGTTTTTACTTTACTTCATTTAATATGATGGTCCCAATGTGCATCCATTTTCTACCAATAATTCAAGTATATTCTTCTTTATGGCAGAGAATTATTCTATTGTGTGTAACTAGTGCATTTTCTTTACCCATTCATCTGTTGATTAGCATAAAGCTGCCATTTAAGATATAAATTATATAATAAATAATGGAAAAAAGAGGAGAAAAATTATTGTGTTCAGCACAGACAACATAGCTAAAAATATACTTTGATATTTTTCTTATGTGCTTTATATGTTTTTGTCCCTTTAGTCTTTTTTAAGTTTGTATGCATGATAATAAACTTTATAAAGTCTAATTTAAAATAGAATGAATTTGACTCTGGTGAAATGAGAGGAGGTAAAAAGAAGGGGAAAAAAAGAATGTAAATGTGTTTTGTATACATATCAACTCCCTACAAGAAACATAATCATCATGTACTGCATACGTGTACTAATAAAATTTTAAAAAGAAAAAAGCAAAAATATCTAAGGTGATCACTAAGGTTAATAATCTGATTTATAATTTTACACATTCCTTTCTACCCTGTAAAACTGAAGAATTATATTTTATCAATTTGCAACTGAGAGGATTTTAAGAAGTAGTATTTCAGGTTATACATAGGTACATACAAGCGTGCATTTATTTGTGTGAAATTGAATGTGTTAGATATTTAGTGAACTTTACTTTTTGCAAATATTTATTAAAAATTCATTACTCACTAATGTCCTTTGGTGAGACTCTTTATCTAAGCATAATTTTCAGTTATTAATCCATATTGAAGACCCCATTACTTGCATGTCTAATCATTGCATAATAATTGTTAATGTTTTTAAAGTAAGGTGGCAGTTGGAACAAAAAGCTTTGAATTTTTAAGCCCTAAAATCAATAATTTTGATTTCTGTATATTAAAGTTAAGTTTTCTTGTAGAAATTAATAGTGTATTTTATTGTATAAAATGCTACTAGAAAATGCTTGAAACTAGAGACAAATGCTAAGGAAGAATGAACTAACAGGACTCCAGAAAGATCAAGCTCTAATTTTAGAAATGTATTGCTATTGAAAATGGAGATTTTCTTTCATGCTGTGTACGTGTTTTATTTCATATCATAAGCATTAATTATATCTCAACACTGGTTTATTACTTAGAGAATTTTGTAAGGAAAGATGATATTGTGCAGCAAGGAGAAAGTGGAGATCATGAGTATATGATGACAATACACAGAAAAAGGAAAACTATAAAATTCATTTTGAAAGCAGAACCAAAACTTGGCAACGGGGACTTCATAAGATTTTATTTTACAAGGTCTATGGTAAGCATCGAATTTAAATTTTGATGAATTTTAATAACATGTAATGAGAAAGTGATCTATGCCTGTTTAGCACTTGTGTCTTGTTTGCTCATTGTTCACTGTTTATGAAGATCTCACTAAAACTTTCTTTCAATTTTTTTTTGTCTTTTGAGACACAATTTCACTATGTAGTTGAGGCTGGCCAAGAACTCACTTTTTAGAGCAGGTTGGACTGGAGCTTTCAACAATCTTCCTGCCTCAGTGCTGGAATTGCAAGTGTGTGCCACCATGCCCAGCCTCTTTCACTATTTTTAAACTATGATTTAATTCTTAGAAAGAACTAAATCCCCTTCACTAATATTCTGTTTTGTTGATTTGGAAGGTGACTTATTGATCACATACTCCAAAAATGAATTTAATATAGTGCATTTATTTTCAAGGAAAGAAGATTTTGTGTTATGATTCCAATTCATTTATGCAACTATTTGGAGTGGAAAATATTCATAGTAATTTGCTTTTAAATATCTTTCTGTTTATATTAGTGAATAGAAGTAGTATATATAATAGTGAATCTATAGTCTATTATGAAATCTCAAGAATTCATCCATTACTAATGAAAGGTAACTGATTTCTATGTTTTGAGTCATTTTTGAGATAATATAATGACATTTCTTAAAAGAAAAGAAATATATTAATTCTTGCAACTCATCTAAGCCTTAATTGAATACACTTTATATTTTCAGGTGGCCGTATATCACGCACAGAAAAAATAAAAAGTATCTCATAATTATCCTATATTTTGATATTCCTGAATCTGATATTACTTATTATTATCCTATACACACTATTAAATTGTCAAAAGACTACAGTTGGTCATGAAATATAAAGATATTCTTTCTATATTAAATCATTAAATCATTAAGCATTAAATCATTAAAAAGTCTGAAAAACAGCCCCATTTCCTTTTACATGAGTAACCATAATAATATAAGTTGATTTGAAAGCTCATTTTATCATTTTTATTGAATGATAAAAATAGAGCTTTTCTATTTTAAAAGATAGTAAAATTCAACATGACAAAACAGAACAAAACAGATCACAAGAAAACAATACAAGAGACACAGATTTCAAAGCCAGACCACTGGAGATCTTCACTATCATATTCTCTCTTGTTTTGTTCCAAATAGTTGTCTGTATCTTCACATACAGTGGATTCATACAAAACGAAAAAGCATCAAACTGATCAGAACAGGATGATGAAGGCATTTTTGGTCTTGAAGACTAGACAACAGGGAAATCAACAATGGCTGCCATAATGTCTCTTGTTCTCTTCAAAATAGCTGTCCATACCTTCACATATGTTGAAATTAAACAAAACAAAACAGACTAAAATCACTGTGAACAAAGATAACAGTATTGCTAGCTTTCGTATCATGACCCTACAAAATTATCACTGGATACCTTAGTGTCTCTTTTTCTTCAAAGTAGCTGTTCATTTCATCGGCATTATATGATCAGTTCTCTCAAACTGTCCAGGAGTTCTACACATGCATGAGTCTCTACATGTACACCTATTCTTTCTGTATTACAGGGAAAAACAAATCAAGACAAGACAAAAAAAATTCCTAGAAAAACAGGAAACGAAAAAGACATAATATCACAATACTAGGTGATCTACAGTAGTTATCGTGATGTCTCTTATTATTTTCAAATAATTGTTTATATCATCAGGAACAGTATAATTGAACATAGCAGCATATAACAATAATAATTAAAACAAAACATTGGAGACATTATAGGACTTCAAAAGCAGTTAATAATCAAACCAGAATGAGTATCCTAGTGAATCTTGTCATCTTCAGAGTAGTTGCCTATATTCTCACACTTGATACTATCAAGCATACCAGATTCGAATAAAATCAGTCATGATAAAACAGCAATCTAACAAACCATATTCAAATAGGATCAGTCATAGTAAGACAATGTAAGTAATATAGGGCTTCAGATTAAGTTAAAAGGAAATTAAGGATAGTTACCATAGTATATCCTGCTATTTTTGGAATAGATGTCTGTGCTTTCAAATCTAGTATGAGTAGATAGACTGGAATAGGCTAAAATCAAATTAAACAGAGCTGTAAGAATAATGTGGATTTTAAATCCTGATACTCTATTAACAATGTCTTCTGCCTTCCTTTTTTAGACAATTCCTCCCCTTTCACTTTGACAGGGTGCTTTGTACATTTTGGGTCCCACCAACTCCGTTAGTTTTTAGATTAGAGGAACTTTTTTTTTTTAAAGGGACTTTTTTTTTTTTGGTCTTTTTTAAAAAACTATTTTCTTTTTTATACCCGCAATCAAACTCAGGACCTTTCACTTGCCAGGCAGGCATTGTGCTGCAGAGCTGGATCAGCTGTTTAAGTGCTTGTCTGGTAAGCAAAAGGTGGTGAATTTGATCACTGGTACCAAATATATATGTATATATAGAAAAATTGACAATTTAAAATACCCATTAAAATTATACATATATTGAATATATATATATAAATGAATACTTATTCATTCAAATTTCTATAAAGAACTGAATATGACTAAAGAGACAGCAAATAGCAACAATAGCAAAGAAATGGCATTTGCTGGGGATTTAGCTCAGTGGCATAAGTGCCTTCTGGGTGAATGTGAGGTCATAAGTTCAATTCCAGGCACAAAAATAAATAAATAAATACAATTAGAAAAAATAAGACCCAGAAACTTAGCATTTAAATGCAAAGTGAAGAGTCAAATACAAAATTTCTTTAAAGTAGGAACTCTTTTTTGAAGCAGGGACAAAATTAAAAGTTATTTTACTACTGTAGACATATACATGTGACCTCTCGAGTGTTTACAAATGTTTATGTTAAAATAACATCAATAGACAAACAACTAATATTATTTGCCACTACTGGCTATCTATTGTAACATCGTCACTTAATCCCCACAGGGATTCTAATATGGTATCGTCACTTAACGGTCTTGGAGATGTTGAGTGAATGAACAAATATGTTCTGTGTAACACCACAGTCTCAGTCTGAATTTAAATTTTGTGTCAGTGGTTTTGAAACATTACAGGTTTCTGGAAAAATGTTCTTTAAAACCTGGGACTAAGTAATTGACCAATGAGATTATTTTAAAAGCAGTATTTGGCTCACAGTTTCCAGGAGGTTCAGACCATTGGCCAAGGTAGAAACACAGTAGAAAAGAGAATTCCTCAGGGTATTCACTGGCCTCGGGGAAGCTGGTAAGCACAGAGTTTAAGGAAGCGCAACGAAGACAAAGAGCGTGTTCCTCCTAGTCATGTCCCCGGTGACCTGACAGTTCTGACTAGGGCTCACCTTCTAACAGCACACTTGGTTTCAAATAGTGGATAGATTGATCCAGTGATGAGCATGACTTCTCCATGATCCAATCACTGTTTATAAGCCCTAACTCTGAACACTCAAGGCTGGATAAGTCATTTTGGATATAAACCATACTACACTCTCAGCTGGCTTTCCACATATTTATGTTTATTTACATACAAGTATTTATAGTCATTAAAATTACATAAAGTGCTATTATCTATGCAAAGCTTCTACTCCAAGTTGCTTAGCAGGACAATAATTCAATGGGTAGCTGCTTACCTCCATTAGTCAGAAAGGAAAATCTTCTACCACTTCTGATAAGTATGTATTGTCAGTAAATACGGTCTTCTGCTTAGTGGTTGGGTGAGTTATATTAGGAAAGACGCACTGCGTTGAACAAAGACAGAAATTGTATATATGCATTAGAATCCAATATCAAACGCTATGAAGTCATGTAAAGGAGATGAAGAGAATATAAAATATTAAATTCAAAACAGGATGGAAGAATTCCAGGTGTGTTAACTTTTCTTTGTTGCAATAAACAAGTCAGAAAGAAATTACAGAGGAAAGGTTAACTATGGTTATGGTTTCAAAGATTTCAGGTGCTGGTGGCTTCACTGCTTTTACAACTGTAGTGAGGAAATATATCATGATAGAAAGATATGAAAGAAAAAAGGCCCTGAAGTAACACTAATTATGCAACACACTAGAAATGTATGTCTGGAAAAACAAGGGTAGAACCATTTAGTTATGTACCCAAGATATTAAAAAATAAGCTCTAATTAACTGGATAACTTGAACACCTTCAAAATTTTTTTCAATTTTTTTGGTTATTGCTACTTTTTTCATTAATAAATTTTCATTATCATGTATTCCAAGTATTTTTCAGAACAACAGAAACAACTGATATAACTAGTTTCCTGTGACACACACACAATGCTGAGAAAATATATCTTATATAAGACCACTAGGAAACTCTGTTTCATGAATGATTTCTGCAAGTGTTAATAACAGGCAAATTTTTTTTGCGCTGTTGAATTTATCAATGAGATATTATGAAATATCATATTAATAGCCATAAAATCAGAAAAGGATATTGCAGTGGTTGAAAGAGTTGTAGATCAAATGTTGCATAACTATAAATCTGTATAAAATAAGGCTTACAAATCATTGGAATATCCAATTCTAAAAGGAAGTAACTTTAAGGAAATTAATCAGCAATTAGAAAATGAGGGATGCATCTAATATTTTACTTAGAAGGGATTTTGTCTTTAAAAAGTATTAGTTTTTCATAGTAATATGAAGGGATTAGAATAAGTTCTAACATGTGAAGAAGTTAAATTGCATAATTATAAAACTCAGTTAAGTGTAAGCAACTATTTCTAATAAGAGGCAATTATAATTAAAGTCATTTCTACACTTCTAGTGGTATCATTCATTCCCATATATATATATATTTCAATATATAAAATGATGAGCAAACTTTATTTGAATCTCTTATAATGTCTATTATCCCTGGAAATTATAAAATGAGTACTAAGCATGTTACTTCTGACCAAAATAAGTTTCAGATCACCAGATACCTTACTGTTTCTCTGGTAACCTAGAAGACTGCCGTCAAAGACCTTATATCTGTTAAATTTTAAATTTCAGCATGTTGTCTACCACTGTCTTTATAATGCAATTCAGCTTATCTCAAAATATACTAAAATCATTGTATATTAAGTTTGTATTGGGAAGACTAAAAAATTGTCCTGTCTTGCTATAAATCCGAGAAATTAATTTTTTATTCTTAAATATTTGATTTTTGAAAAATACATTTTAGGGCCAGGAATCTAGCTCAGTATCATAAGCAGCTACCTGACAAGCATGAGGTCGTGAGTTCAATTCCTGGTGCCCACCCCCAAAACATACATTTTAATCATGTTTTTCCTCATTTTCAAATAAATGATTTTCACCTAGCTTTATTTCCTTCTTCAAGTGCAAGTTATGCATTGAAAGCATTAGAGACAACATTAGTTGTCAGAGTATTGTTTTATAAGACATACATATAAATTTTTGACAACAAACTGTCTTAGTGACTTTCATCATCACTTGGACAAAATACCTGACATCTACAATTTAGAGAAGAAGTTTACTTTGGTTCACCTTTCAGTCCATGCATGTTTTGTTGACTCCACACAGAAAGATCATGTTGAAAGTGTCTGGTGGAGGAAAACTACTCACTCCATGGAGGCCAGGAAGTACCCAGTAAAATAAGAGCAGGGCACAGAGATATAACTTTAAAGGTCATTCCCACTCCCATTGACCAGTCTCCCTCATTATACCTTACTTTCTAAGAGCAAGTAAGATACAGGCCCCTATAATCCAATTGACTCAAAATCCCGGCCTGTGAGACCAGGAGACTTTTGAGGGCCTTCTACATGTAATCCGTAACATTCCCCTGCTAAATCCCCAAAGACATATGCACATCACTTATGCAAATAACATTTGCTCCATGTCTATGAGTTTCCTTACTGCTAACAGTTTCAGCAGTTTTGAAAAGTCCACGGTCCCTTCTGAAACTTGAGAAAACTATTAGCTGTGAAAATTAAAAAGAATGTTCAACGCTGCTGCAAAACAAAGACATAGGATAAATATTCTCATCCAAAAGGGAGGAATAGAAGGATACAAATCAATGGGATCAAAACAAAACCAAAACACTGCATAGCAAATATAAATCCTATAGTTCTTTGCTAGCGCCAAGTGTAAGTTGCGGCAATTAGAACTATAGAAAGGGCTTAGGTGGCACCGCCCCTATGGAATTGCCAATGCCGCAGCTCTTAGGGCTTCTTCCTCCGGCTTTGTTCAGTCTTTGCGGCTTACCGAGGACATTTTACTTCCCTGGCTTCTCCAACACTCTCGGGTCTCCACTGCACCTTTGGCTTAGCTCTCAGTTCCACATGCTGCCCTCTCAGGGATACTCTGCCAAATCTCCCAGGACATTTTCTGAAATCCAGGTGGAGGCCTCCTGGACACCACAGCTCTCATTTTCTGCCTCACTGTAAAAGCAATCAACAATGATATGTTGATGTTGCCAGGTTATGCTGCCAATTCAGGCTGCCTTTTATTGTAACTCTGGAAGTCTCTGAGGTCATGGATTATGGCTGAACACTATGAATCCTATCCCTGGTAAGAATTCCCTAGAAGGCTGTTCTGGGGTATGATGCCCTGTGGTTCTTTTCTCAGTTACCTCATTTCCAATTTTGAGTCTTTGAAGAATGGGGCCCTTTTTTCCTCATATGTCCTGAAGTATTTTTCTATTGTCCTTTGTAAAGTAAGACTTGGCTTCCTTTTTAATGTTAGTCTTTTAAACAATCCTGCTTTCAGCTGTTCCAAATCTCCAGGCCCAAACTTACAGAACCTTCCTTTCTGGTGAAAGTAAAAACTTTAAAAATCACCCAACTTTTTAATTTGCTCTTGTTTTTCATTGTACAGCTAGTTTAAAGTCCCCAGTTGCAACCATACCACAGTTCCAGCCATGCCACAGCCTAAATGTTGGGCTGCCTTGAAATGTCCACAATCACATTAATTATTCTGCCACCCTTAATCTGAGTTTCTTGAAAAGTCTCACTTTGCAGGTAGCCCAGTATTGCTTTAAATACCCAGAAATTCTCATGTGTTGGCCTCCTAAATTGTGGGTGAACTACCATGCCCAGATATCAATAAATTTTTTCATGTGTAAAGTTTATAATATAACAAAGCTAAATATTTTGCTCAACTAATAATTTTCCCTCATTATTAAATCTTTGCCTGAAAATATTGCCTAACATATGAGTGCATTCAAGTTAACTTAGGTAAATAAATGAAAGGCATTATAGATCTATATTAGAATTCTAGGAAAGAAATATAGCTTCTCTTGAGATTGAAACCAGGAAATCAAATAGTAGGAACTCAGGTCATGTATTAATATGCAACTATGCAAATGCTTATCTCTGTATTTCAATGAAAATGTATTTTCGTTCACTATTTGGAATAAGTGGATGATCTATTTCTAAATTAATGGAGAAATGGCTTAGTATCCCCACTTCTGACTTTAAATCCCTTCCCTGCTCACATATCCAACATAGACTGACTTGAATCTCTTGTCTAAATTTCTAATCGATATAATATCTAATTTATATAGAACATATTGGATTTTGTATGTGTACTACATAGGGTACTATAGTTTTTCCTATCCTTTCAATGATCAATAGTGTATGTTAGGATTACTATTGCATTTATTAAAATATGGCAGAGAAATGAATAGCAGAAAAATATTATTATTTTCATTTCACTATCTTATGCTTAAGATATTATTAATTTAAATCATCTAACTTAAAATTGTATAATTCTTACATCTTTAACTTGAAGTCTACTTGAAATTTATTTTTATGGAAGAAATCATATAAAAATTTAAATTATTTAATGAATAAATACTTATTTGATACCAGAAACAAATAATATTCTTAATAATAAAAACAAAATGGCAATGACATTAACATGAATTGTATATTATTTTCTTAGAAACAGTCACTTGTAAATATATTACATGTGTTTTTAATTTTAATTTTTATAATCAATGCTCAATAAATCATGGATATTTAGATTAACATGTGAATATAATAAAATTTTATCTACTTTTTTCTAAATTTAAACAGAGGTAATAGTTTTAAAAAATGTGTCATATTCAAACACAGTGTTTTCTATCATTTGTTTTGCTTTTAGCACCATACAAATGAACCATCATTGATGAGTCATAAGCTATTAATTGAAACTTTTTATTAAATAATTAATTTGAGAACAATTGCTTATATAACACTAACAGAATAAACTAGAAACAGTTGGTTGATAGAATAATATGCATGAATATCAACTCTGATGGATGAATATTCATTCTCTGATGGAAATCAAATAAATCTGTAAAACTCTCTGCCTAAATACATTTTATATATTTTTTTTTTTGTACCAGGGATCGAACTTAGGAACTTGTGCTTGCAAAGCAGATGCTTATGCTGCTAAGCTAAATCTCTGGCCCTTATATTCTTCTATAAAGAAAATGTATCTAAGATCTTTCATTCTGGCTTTAAGTTAGATGCAAAAGCAAATAGTCTTCTGCAGGAACGTGAAATGACACCAAAACAAAAAATATTAAGTTTTTAAAAATTGCTAAAGCAATTTTAAAGAAAATAAATATTAATGTCACCCTCCAGAATCAATGAATTACTGAACATCTAGCAATGTTTTAGGAAAGAAAGAGCAAACTTGAAAAACAGGAACACTACTATTCTTGTTATAACACATTGTGTAAAACAATGATATATCTCTGTGGACATACATCATTAAATCTAAGGAATTAAGCTGTGATATAGCTTGATACAGCTGTGATATAGCTGTGATATAGCAGTATCCATGAATACTGGAAATTTGTAAATATTGTTTTTCAGACTATCAGAATTTGGTCAGTTCTTAGTGAACCAGAAATAATGGGAACTGAGGTAAGATTGTTACATGGATATATTATAAGATCAAAAGATAGAAATAACAGAATCTACTAATGAACTATTCTGATCTATTCCCTTATTTCTCCTACATTAAGATCTTCTTGGTACACCCGTGTCTAAGGATTAACAACATAAATACTAAGCACACAAGTTTGTACTCAATTGTACCTAATTGGAGAGGTTGTAAACTTTTTTTTTTCAATTTCTCTTCCTCTCCTTATTTACAAAAGCTTTGTTTCCATTTTTCTTTATTTTCTCATTTCTCTCCGCCACTACAGTTCCCTTCTTATTGAACATTTTCTTTCTAGTTCACAATATCTATTATCCATTCTGGTCCTTATTTACACTTTCCTTCTCACACCAGAAAAACAGAGTGGTATTTGCACATATATGTCCAATTCATTTTACTTAAGACTATGGTCTCAAGCTGCACCAGTTTGACCAGAATTGTTTCAAGTTTATTCTTATTGTGACAGATTAGTACTGCATTGTATAAAAATATCACATCTTCTTTATCTGTTCATTACTTAATGGGCATTTGGGCTGTTTCCAATATTTAGCTATTACTACTTGTGCTGCTATAAACATGGGTGTACACAGTATCACTGTGATATGATGCTTTGAATTCTTTTGGAAAGGTACAAAGAATAGAAATAGATGGATTGAGTAGCCACTCTACTCCTAGTTTTTTAAACTGATTTCTGCAATGGTTTCATCAGTCTGCCCTCCTGCCAACAGTGGAGAAGGATTCCTTTTCCCCTGCAACCTCACCAGCATTTGTCATTGGTTGATTTCTTGATATTAATCATTTTTTCTGGGGTGAAATGGAATCTCAGTGATGTTTTAAATTACATTTCTCTTATGATTAATGATATTGAATATTGTTTCATAGGAATCAATCTAACAAAGGGAGTAAAAGATCTCTATACTGAAAACTGCAGTACTTTACCAAAGAAGTTTGAAGAGGATATCAGAAAGTGGAAAGATATTCCTTGCTCTTGGGTAGGATGAACTAATATAGTGAAAATAGCAATGCTTGCAAAATTATTTTACAGATTTAAGGGAATCACAATCAAAATTCCAGCAGTGTATCTCATAGAATTAGAGAAAACAACCCTAAAATTCATTTGGTACCCAAAAAGAGACCTAGAATAGTAAAGACATTTCTAGGGGACAAAGGCTAGTCGGAGAGGGGAAGTCATCACAATCCCTGAATTGAAATTACACTACAAAGCTACTGTGAAAAAAACAGCATGGTATTAGCAAAAGAAAACTGACTAGATGATTAATGGGACTTAATCGAAGATGCAGAAAGAACTCTAGATATATTTAGCCAACTTATCTTTAACAAAGGTGACAAAGACAGTCACTGGGAGAAAGGTAGTGTTTTTAAGAAATGGTGCTGGAAAACCTGGTTTTCCACATGCTGAAGATTAATAATAGACCAACGGTTTTCACAATGCACTAAACTAAATTTTTCTACTCAGTATTTTGCACCATTAGAACAGTATTTATTTTAGGGTCAAGTACTAAAGGACATAAAATAATTATATTTCCTCAAAACATGTTTCATCTCTAAGGTTGTTACATAGGTTTGATGACAAAAAACCTATATTTAAAGTATGTACTTCAGGGTAAGGAGAGATAAGCTGTTTTTGTAGAAGAATATGCAGTCATTTTGTAATATTACAAAATGAAGAATTGCAAGTGAAAAAACTGAGGACCTAGAAAAGCTGACTGATTGTGAAAAGATGGGTTGATGTAAGATGGCTAAATATAATACAGTACCCCTCGTAGTTTTATAAACAGGATTCTATTTCTCAAAACATGTCCAAAGTCCAAATCCACTGCTCTGTGTGGTTTTTATTACATTTTTTTTAATTTTTAAAAAGAGTAAAATTAAACATAGCAAAACAGAACAAAACAGATCATAAGATAACAATGTAAGAGACACAGATTTCAAAGCAAGACCACTGGAGGTATTCACTACCTATCATATTGTTTCTTGTTTTCTTCCAAATAGTTGTCTGTATCTTCACACACAGAGAATTCATACAAAACAAAATAGTATAAAACTGATCAGAATAGGATGATGAAGGCATTTTAAGTCTTCAAGATCAGACAGTAAAGAAGTCAACAATGACTGCCATAGTGCCTCTCATTCTCTTCAAAATAGCTGTCCATATCTTCACGTATGTTGAAATTAAACAAAATAAAACAGACTGAAATCACTCTGAACAGAGAATAATAGTATTGCTAGATTTCACATCATGACACTACGGAATCAGCACTAGATGCGTTAGTGTCTCTTTTTCTTCAAAGTAGCTGTTCATTTCATTGTGCTTTATAATATTCTTATAAACTTCTTAGAAGTTCTATGCATGCATGAGTCTGTAAATGTATACCTATACTCTCTGTATTAGAGGGAAAAACAGAACAAACCAAGACAAAACAAAACAAATTCCTAGAAAAACATGAAACGACAGGTATATAAACAACAATAGCAAGGAGCCCAGAACACTGACAGTATAAGCCTTCTGAACAAAGTGGTATGAGCATAACTAGGGTTTTTATTTTACATAATGGTCTTCCAAAGTTCCTCAGATCACTATACATTAACATGCACAATTATCTTTCAATCCTATGAGTGTGAACTACTTTGTTCCAGGAACTCTTAGAGTTTGTAGCACAATCATCTTAGCTATCCTAAGTGTGTTTATATAATTTTAGACATGATTTCTTTGCCCTTACTTTTTCTTTTTCCTCATTTTCCCTGAGATATTATTTTCCTCTTTAAGCAGATTCTTATCCCTTCACTGTAATTATTGAGTTTTTTGTATCTTATGTACTCTTACCATTTCTTACACTAGGGAGACTATATGGTATTTACACATGTGAGTTTGACTTATTTCACTTAAGTATGGTTTCAAATTATATCCATTTATTTATAAATATCTCAATATGGCCATTCTTTATAGCAGAGTAGTACTCCATTGTATAAAAATACCACTTTTTTACCCATTCCTTGTTTGATGGGCATTTAGGTTGTTTCCAAGATCTGGCTGTTACAAATTGTGCTGCTATAAACATGGGTGCATTTTGTGGGTTTTTACAGTAAAGTTCTCTATATTTTTTCTGAAGTACCTAGAAATGTTTACCTAAAGAGATACTAACTTAAACTTCATAAACACTCCAAACTCATATTCAACTTTGTCTCTACTTGCATTATTTTTTATATAGTTGTCCCTCTTTAAAAGGTGAGAGTCCAGCAAAAATAGGGAAACAATTTTTAAAATTCTTCTACAACATATGTTTTTGTCCAGCCATGGAAGAAATATGTTAAAATCCAAATCTTTGGCTTCAAAACTAGAGAGCAAGGAATGATTGACCCAAAGATTGCTGATACTTAGGGACTCTAAGTAATCCCTGGTGCTTTTCAGTCACTTAGGATTCTTTTGTGTATTTGGGATCTGTGCGTGTGTGTGTGTGTGTGTGTGTGCGTTGCATCATGCTCCTTTAGCTTTATGCTTTTAACTGTCAGGCAGTATCTTATAAATCAACATACCAAATTGAAAAAATGTAGCATTTTAACATTTTTGAATATCTTCTGTAAGAGACAAAATAATTTATAAGGACAGTTATCAATTCAAGCCACTGAAACTTGGTATTTAACTTACGATAATTTGTGATAGTTTCTCTTGTTTAAATGATTCACAAAATTTCCATCCTCAGCCTAATTTAGAACCTGTGTATGATGAAATAAAATTTTCTCATGTGTAATGTATATAACTTAAAATAGTCATGAATAAAACTACTGTGGAGAAGTTTCAGTTGAGAACTGAATAAATGACTCAGTATTTTTATTAGACTGAATTCTTTAAGAAAAAAAGAACTAAATCTTTAGGTTCTGAACATATTCAAAAGTTAAATTTACAGCTCTCAAAAATTATCATGTATGCTAACTTTTTCCATTGTCTCATTTTGTAGGGAAAACAAAAAGATATAATTACCATAGTTATTGCATTGCAGTTTCATAATGTCTGATAATAATAGTTTCAGAATGTACAACAAAAGACAAATGAATAAAATTTAAGCAAATAATGAAGTTTACCTTTGAAAGGAACTTAAAGTAAAATGTATATAGACAATACAAATACTTTTTGCTGATTACCTATGACTATTCAAAGAAAGATTAAGATTGATACAACACATTTGCAAATCTAAAGTTGTATCTAGAATAATAGAATCTTTGAGATAATTTTAACAGGAATCATTTGCAAAATATTCCTCCTAATCTTCTTGAAATCTTCACTTAAACATGCCAGTTAATAACAAATGTTCTTACTTTCCAGAGTATCTCATTTTTCTCTCTGACTACTTTTGAATTTTAGAAAATGTATCTTTAATTATTAACTGCATCTGTGATTCCTCTCCACTTCCAACTTAAGCTTTTTTTAAAAAAAAGTTATTTATTTATTATTTATTTGCTGAACACCAATGTAAATTCTGCTTTAAATGAATGCAATATCAGACAAAAATTAGAATGGTGGAGTGTAATACCAAAAGTTGGCCTCAAGTTCACATCTAGAAATGATACTGACATATTTAGATATCAATATGTTAGTGCATAATTGTGGTATGTTTATATATAAATACATTTAAATTAAAATTTCTCAGTTTAATCAATTATGTATAAGTTTTAAAAATTATCTACCTATATCCATATCTGATATATTAGGATTTTTTTTTACCTAGGGAGGTGCTTCAGAATCTTATTTGACCTGAGCTTGATTATATTTTAGGACCAACACAAAGATGTACCAGACATTATATCACACTGGAACAGCATGTTATTCAATTGAAGATCTCCCTCTGACAGAAGCTGCTTGTCGACCTTAACTTTGAAGTGAACACATGAGTCACCTGGTGAAATTCTAATTAAAACAGCTACTGTCTATAGCTGTGTCCCTGTGTGTTATCACCTAATTTAAAACCATCTACAAGTAGTTTTCTATGGCTTTCATTTTGGCAAAATAGAGAGGCATTTTTAGACAAACACATTTACATTTGTCATGGTTCTAATTTGACTTTGCTTTCATTTCTCGCTGCATATGGGGGCATGATGTAATTCTGCTCTCTTATCATTGTAGTACGTCCGATCATCATGAAGTTGGCCAGGCAAAATTACAGCTATGTGTATCATATTCTCTAGATTCAAAATTGATTCTTGTTACATTTTCTTTTTTATTGTTCAATTATTTCTTGTATGGATTTGAAAATATACACTTCCTATAAACTATTATGCTCTAGATTTCTTTATGAATTTTATTTATACATGTATTCCTTAAAGATTGTGAAGATAGTAAACTGAGATCCTTTCCTTTTTCCTCATAATATTACAGTTCTCTATGTGAAATCTAAAAATAAATTTTGTAAATCTTTAGTTCATTTGAATTAACTCAAAAATTTTTGAGATAACACAATTATTGTCAAAAGGAAAATATATTAGTCAAAATCAGGCCTTATCATTAATTTTAAATGGATGCTTTTTTAGTTTTATCTACTCTGCCAAGTATGTATAATTAAACCATTTAAAATATAACCCTAATTTACTGTGCATTCTTCCTATTAATAATTCATATGTCTTTTTTAACTTAAAAGAATATTTCAGCTTTCTTTTTTATTTTTGTTTTGTTCTATGTATTAAATTTAAATTTATGTTTGAAAGTAATAATTAACTTACTAAGAGACTGCAAATGAAAGTAAAATTTCAAATTAAACAATAAAAAACCTAGGAATATTTTTTAGTAGGAAAGGATTAACACAAGATTATGCAATACAATAAACAATAACCCAACACACAAGCATTCAGAGGGATGAAGATTATTTCCATAAAAGAAGAAAAACATATATTCTACATATATAAAGTGTCACAACACATCATCTTGCATTTACAGGACTAGCGCAATTAAAATAAAATCACAATACAAAGTGTTAGAAAAGATACACATTCACAGCACCCTTATGTAATTTTATGGCCATGTAAAATGGTAGTAAATTCACTGGGAGAAGTGTTCTGTCATTTCTAAAGTTAAATACAGTGATACATTTTGGCTAAGAAAATTCGCTCCTAGAATAATACTGGACAAGAAATACGCATGTATAGCATGCATAAAAATGTTTGCTGCTATGCTATAATGAATTTTAGGATGTCTACAACTGTGAAAACCAGGAAATTTTAGGCTATTATTTAGGAAATAAGTGAGTAAATTGTGGTATAGTTACACATAGATTATTATGTCAGGGTCAAACTGTAGTACCATTTGGATGGATCTTTAGTGTTATTAAAGAAAAAGTTACTTTAAAAATTCCATGCAATTTGTAAATTATCAAAAATGTGTGTTTTACATATAATATTTATGAATTTGAGTAGGTGACACTATGCAAATAAAAAAGCAATGATATTTAAATAAAAAATTCCAGTTAACACTTGGCAAATCTAGGATGTTGGAGGAATTCTGTGACAGGACTGTCCTGTCACAGAATTCTATTGTCCAGGTTCTAGTTTGGTTTTTATATCTTGACTAACTATGTGTTTAAAATATTATTCAAAATAGCTGCCTAAATGTTTTTTATTTTAAAAAGAAAAAAGTCAGAAAAGAAAAACAAAAAACAAAAGAGATAAACAACAACTAAGCCAAAACAATACCAATATAGGTTTTCAAAACAGAAAGAAAGAAATTTAACAATGGTTGTTATATTGCATATTATTCTTTATTTCCAGAGAAAGAAAAGAAAATGTAAAAAAAAAAGTAGAAAAACAGAAAAAAAAACAGGAAGAACAATACAGAAATTAAAAAACCCACATAATATTACTAGTTGATACATTACCCATTGTCATCTTAAAAATAGTTGGCCAAGTCCCAAAATCAAAGCATACGAAGTGGCTAGAAACTTAAACATTGACAGTGCAAACCCTTCTGTTCAATGATCCAACAGAAATTTAGTAATCTGGTCATTTATCT
This sequence comes from Dolichotis patagonum, assembly GCA_004027295.1. Taxonomy (NCBI): domain Eukaryota; kingdom Metazoa; phylum Chordata; class Mammalia; order Rodentia; family Caviidae; genus Dolichotis; species Dolichotis patagonum. Next base: position 68,864 of record PVJX010002977.1, on the reverse strand, counting down.
TACACACTACACATACCGTTATATCCTACAGAGCACTTTCCTTCACTTTCACTTTTACAATATATATTACAATTTTTGGATCCCATTATTCTGTCGGTTTTTATTATTTTTTATTCTAGAGATACAATGCAATATTTACTAATGTGAGTCTTATTTATTTCACTAATGAGGATATTCTCAATTTGCCTCCATTTACCTATAAAGGCCTCAAGATCATCCTTGTTTATAGCTGAGTAGTATTCCTTTGCATAGAAATACCACATTTTTTTAATCCACTCTGCAGTTTATGGGCATTTTGGTTGTTTCCAAGATTTAGCTGTCACAAATAGTGCTGCGATGAACATGAGTGTACATATATCACTATAGCATGAACTTTTCAATTTTTCTGGGAAAATACCCAAGAGAGGTTAGCTGGATTGAATGGAACCTCCAATCCTAGTTTTTTGAGGAATTTCCGTACTGATTTCCATAGTGTTTGCACCAGTCTACACTCCCACCTACAGTGGAGAAGTGTTCATTTTTTTCCCACAGCCTTGCCAACGTTTGTTATCAGTTGTTTTCTTGATGGCAGCCATTCTTTCCAGGGTGAGATGAACTATCAATGCTGTTTTAATTTGCATTTCTTGAATGGCAAGTGATGGTGAACATTTCTTCATGTATTTATTTTTCATTTGTATATCTTCATCTGAGAGATGTGTGTTCATCTCCAATGACCATTTTTGGAGAGGTTCTTTGAATTTGGGAGGTTTGATGTTTCTCAGTTCTTTACATTTTCTGAATTTAAGTCCTTTGAGGGATTGTTGGCTAAAATTCTTTCCCATTCTGTGTGTTTTCCTTTCTCTTTGTTGGTAATTTCTTTTGACATGCAGAAACATTTTAATAATATGAACCCAGTTGTTGATATTTAGAAGTGGTTTGTGTTTTATTCATGAATTCTATGCCTACTCCTATGTTTCCAAATTTCTACCTACCTGGTTCTCCAGTAGATTCAGTGTTTCTGTTTTGATGTTTAGATCCTTGGTCCATTTTGACTTTACTTTAGTGTATGGTGATAGGCATGGGTCTATTTTCAGTCTTCAACATGTGGAAAGCCAATATTTCCAACACCATTTATTAAAGAGGCTTCTTTTTTCCCGTGGACATGTTTGGCCCCTTTGTCAAATATAAGGTGGCTAGTGTCTTTGTAGTAGTGTTTGTATCTTCTAATCTGTTCCGTTGAACCTCAGGTCTATTTCTTTGCCTGTATCATGCTGATTTTATTTCTATGACTTTGTTGTATAGTTTCATGTCAGGAATTGAGATGCCTTCTGTTTTACCTTTGTTGCCCAGAAATACTTTTGCTATTCTAGGTTTCTTTGTTTCCAAAAGAATTTTAGGAATATTTTCTCTAGATATGTAAAGTATGTTAATGTTGTTTTGATTGGGATTGCACTAAATCTGTATAACAGTTTTGGGAGTATGGCAATTTTCACAATGTTGATTCTTTCTAAACAAGAGCAAGTTACATCCTTCCATTTTCTAATACCCTCTTCAATCTCCTTTTTTAGAGTAGTATAATTTTCAGCATATAGATCTTTTACCTTCTTGATTAGGTTGATTCCTAAGTATCTGATTTTTTTAGATGCTATTGTGAAAGGTGATATTTCAATAATTTATCTCTCAGTGAGTTTTTGTTTGTGTACAGGAGTGCTATTGATTTTTGATTTGTTTAGTACTGCTGAATTTGTGTATTACTTCTAGTAGTCTTTTAGTGGAGTTTTTGGCATCTTCTATATAGAGGTATCATGTCACTTGCATATAATGATAATTTAACTTCTTCTTTTCCTATTATTATTCCTTTTATTTCTCCCTCTTGTCTGATTGCTCTGGCTAATATTTCAAGAACTATATTAAATAGAAGTGGTAATAGTGGACATCCTTGTCTTGTTCCTGATTTTAGAGTGAAGGCTTTAAGCTTTTGTCCATTTAGTATAATGCTGGCTGTTGGTTTTTCATAAATAACCTTTATAAGATTGAGGTACATGCTGTCTATTCTGAGTTTCTGTAGGGTTTTTTTTTATTATGAACAGGTGTTACTTTATCAAAAGCTTTTTATGTGGCTATTGAGATGACCATGTTATTTTTATTTTTTGCTCTGTTGATGTGGTGTATTACATTCATTGATTTGCATATGTTAAACCATCCCTGCATTCCTGCAATAAATCCCACTTGTTCGTGGTGTATAATTTTCTTGATGATTTGCTGCATTCTATTTGCCTATATCTTATTGAGAATCTTTGCATTAATGTTCATTAGTGAGATTGGTCTATAGTTCTCCTTTTTGATTGGGTCTTCTTCTGGTTTTGGTATCAGAGTGATACTTGCTTCCAAGAATGAGTTAGGGAGAACTGCTTTTCTTTCCATTTCATTGCAGTATTGGCAATACTCAATTTCATTAAGGAGTATTGGTAATTTCATTAAGGAGTGTTGGCATCAAATCTCTAAATTTCTTATAGAATTCAGCTGTGAATCCAACAGGACTTGGGCTTTTCGTTTTGGTAAGTTTTTAATCATGTTTTTTTATTTCAGTAGCTGATATTGGGTTATTCCAAACTGTTATATCTTCTTGATTGAGCTTTGATAGTTCATCTGTTTCTAGAAACCTGTCCATTTCCTCTGTGTTTCCACCCTATGTTGAGTAGAGATTTTCAAAGTAGGTGTTCATGATCTTTTGAATTTCCATGTGCTCTATAGTAATTTCCTCCTTTTCAGTCCTTGTTGCATGAATTTGGGTTTTTTCTTTCTTTTGCTTTATGAGGTTAGCTAAAGGTTTATCACTTTTGTTTATACTATCAAAAAACAGCTTTTTGATACATTAATTCTTTGTATTTTTTTCATTTCAATTGCATTGATTTCTGTTCTAATGTTTACAATTTCCTCTCTTCTATGAGTTTTGGGTTTGACTTGCTCTTCCTTTTCTAGAAGCTTGAGATGCAGCATTAGATTATTTATTTGTGTTCATTCAATTTTCCTTATGTGACTAATGCTATGTATTTTCCTCTTAGGAATGCTTTCATTGTGTCCCATAGTTACTGTACATTGTGTCTGCATTTTCATTGTATTGTAGGTATTGTTTTATTTCTTCTTTGATATCATGTGCAACCCACTGGTTGTTCAGAAGGTTGTTATTTAATTTCCATGTATTCATGCAGGTTTTGCAGTTTTTTTGCCATTGAATTCCAATTTATTGCACTATGGTCAGATATTATGCATAGGATAATTTCACTCCCTTTGCATTTATTTAAGAATGTTTTGTGAGTTAATATACGGTCTAATTTAGAGAATGTCCCATGTTCAGCTAAGAAGAATGTATATTCTGATGTGATTGGGTGGAACACTGTGTAAACATACACTAAGTACATTCATTCACAGGTATGATTCAGTTCTGTTATTTCTCTGCTGACTTTTTGTCTAGTTGATCTATCTCTTTGTGACAGTGGAGAGTTAAGGTCTCCTATTACAATTGTGTTCTTGTGTATTTGTTTTTTTATGTCCATTAGTGTTTGTCTTATACAGTTGGGTGCTCCTGTATTTGGTACATATATATTTATAATTGTTACTTCTTCCTCTTGTAGCTTTCCACTTATAAGTATGTAGTGGCCTTGTTTATCTCTTTTAACCCTTTTAGGTTTTAAGTTCAGTTTTTTTCTGCAAGCAGAATAGCTATGCCTGCTTTTTGGGGGGTTCTTTTTGCATGGAATACAGTTTTCCATCCTTTGACTTTTAGTCTATTAGTTTGTTTTTGAGTCAGATGTGTTTCTTGTATACAGCATATTGTGGGATAATGTTTTTCGATCCATTCTGTCAACCTGTTTCTATTGACATGGGAATTGAGCCCACTTACACTTGGTGGATATCACTGATACATACTGGTTTGACTTTGCCATATTGTGTTCCTGTTGTTGGTTTCCCATTTTCCTCCCTTGTTTAATTTCTTGTCCAGCCTGGTGGTTTTTTTCTGTTTTTGTTGTAGATAATGTGGTCATTTTTATCTCTTTCTAGCATATCTTCAATACTCTTTCTACGGTCAGTTTGGTAGATCTCAATTTCTTCAGGTGTTCTTTGTCATGGAAGTATCCTTGTTCTCCATTAAACTTGAAAGACAGTTTTTCTGGATACATCACTCTAGGTTGAAAATTTTTTCTTTTAGAGCTTGAAATACTTCACTCTAACCTCATATTAACCTGAAGGTTTGTGCTGAGAAGTCTGCTGTGATTCTAATAGGCTTTCTTTTATAACTGAGTTATGTCTTTTCTCTAACAGTTTTTAGTATTCTGTTTTTATGCTGTGTTTCTGGGATCTTAATTATTATGTGTCTGAGTGTAGGTTTATGTTGGTTGGTTATGACTGTTTGGTGTTCTGTATGCCTCACTGATTTGTATATCAGATTTTTCCCCCAAGTTTGGGAAATTTTTTGTTATTACTTCTGGGAATAGGTTAGTTATGTTTTTTTTGCATTGTCTCCTGCAATCTCACTTCATCCTATTAGTCTTACATTGTTTCTTTTGGCACCATCTTAAAGCTCGTGGACTGCCATTTCATGCTGCTTTGTTGTTTTTATGAGTTCTATCCTTTCATGGTTGCTATCTGTGATCTTGTCCTCAAGGTCCGAAATTGTAGCCTCAGCTTCATTTAAACAATTTTGCCAGCTTTCAGTAGAATTTTTTGTTGCCTGGATATCTCTTTGAATTTGTTTCATGGATTTTGCTTGTTTTCTACATTGTTCATTCAAAGTTTCAATCAATTTCTCATGCTCCTGTATTTTTTTATCTATTTATTCCTTAGCTATGTTGTGCAGATCCTTTACTAAGGTTGTTATTTCTGTCTTTACAGAAGACATTACTTCTAATTTGATTTCCTCTATAGCCTCATGGATTTGTTTCTTTGCTTCATTTGCTATCTTTTCAGAGATTTCTATTGTGTGATTTTTGAAGTCCTCTATTTTGCTGTCACCTATTCTTGCACCTGATGGCTTAGATGTTTGAGATTGCAGTTTGATTTTTTATTTTGTTATTTTCACCTTCTTGGCCAATATCTGGTTATTTAATACCAGTAGTCACAAGTGTTGGCAGCATGTCTCCTAGGGTCCTACTGTGTGGTTGATGTCCACCTGATTGTTGGGTACATAGTGACCAGAATATGCCAGGGTCCTCTGTATGGGTGAGAGGTCACCAAGTCTCCTGTCAAACCAGCATTGCCAATCCACAGCAGTTCAAGTTTCTGGGATGGAGAGTGGTACCCAAAAATTCACAGCAGTGCTTGGTCTAAAAAATAGGGAGGGTAGCCATGGACAGTGGGCCAAGCCAGGTTGGGTGTGGTGGTCCATTGATTCAGCACCTGGGAGGAACATGCTGGGTCACAGGTGTGGCTCTCCGACTGGGGCCTGGGTGGAGCACAGTAGTCACCCTCTTGGTCAGTGGTGCTGGGAGGATACTGACACATAGAGACTAAGCTCAGCAACCCAAGCTGGGGTAGAGCACGGTGGTCACCCTCTGTGCCTGTGGTGGTGGGAGGGTGCTGAGAGGCTGAGGCATAGATCAGTGGCCCAAGCCAGGGTGGAGCGCGACCATCTCAATTTTCTTTTTAAAACAGCTTTATTAAGGTATAACTGATAGTCTTAAAATGCATTTTTAATTTATATTATTTTATGAATTTGGAATATAAGTGTACCTTGAAACCATAGCTATAGTATTGGGAGTAGACATATTTTTTAGCTCCAAAAATTTCTTTTTATCTTGCTTTGTTCTGTTTTGTTTTAAGTACACGTAAACTTAGCTCCATCTGCTTAATAAAATTTTAAGTGTTTAACACTTGTAGAATATTCTTAACTATAGGTACTACGAGTACAATAATTTTCTAGAACTAATTCATCTTACATAACCATGACTTTGCACAAATCAAGTTGTAGCCACCAATGGTGGCACATTCAAGAAATCACTGCCCAAGATCAAAGTCTTTAAGGTTCCCCCATCTTCTTCTGAATTTTGTAGCTTCAGATCTTACATTTAAGTCTTTAATGTGTTCTCAGTTGACTTTTGAGTGTGGCATACAATAAGAGTTTAATGTAACATTCTTTTTTAAAGTGTATTTTATATTCCTCTTCTTTGCTATTTTTATAATTTTCTTATTTGACCTTGGATATCATTTTCTTGAACTAATTTTTGTAGCCATTTATATCCCTGAATGTCCCAATTTCAACAACTACCTCACGAAGTTTGTGAACCCTTTTATACAATCTGTGCCTAAGTCCTCACATAGATACCTCCTAAAGAAATATGTAGACTTCTTTAACTTTATAAGCAAGAATCAGTGAAAGTATGAAAAGCATAATTCTTTCAAAGAACTAGTTTTTATAGTCTACAAATTCTTCTAATTCAGAGTAACTTACTTGAAATATAACCAGTGAAACTAGATAAGTTATAACATTCAAAATACCATACTAGGGGATTGAATGCTTTATAGTCATTTTAAAATTGATGTTCTTAACTTTAACATTATGTTTTTTTTCTGTGAAATCTTATAGTATGGACTGGGAGTGGGTAGGGTCAGTTTCACATGAGGATGGACAATGTGGGAACCATTCCAGATTCAAGTGACCAGATCCATGATACTCATAAAGTTGATTTGGTGGTGAGCACCTCTCAGGAGCATATTTGTAATTTGATATCACCTGGAAAGTTTCAGGGTACTCATAGTTTGGGCTGGCAGGCTTTAAGGAAAGGAAGACACATTGAAGTACTATCTGTGGTCACGTTTATCATTTGCATTTGGCAGTTAAATCATGTAAGTGACTAGGCTTCCAATAAATCCTAAAGCAAAGCTCCTTTGTATTCCAATTATTGAATGTTAATAGGAATTCATTCTTTGCTTAGATATGGTTTAATACTTCAAATAAAATGAGATCAATACTGAAGGTAAAAACCACTCCACACTCACTGACTATTTTTCTCTTGGACGGATTTGAGAAATAATTTTAGGGAGCTAAATTGAATTGCTTCTGTTCTGAAGGTGAGATTTATACTTATCTCAATAATTTTCACATTTATGTGCAATCCGAGAGTAAAATGAAATTCTCTATTTTATATCTGAGAAGGAACACTTCAGTGTGGTTTGCTATGTGGAGCATGTGTCCAAACTCTGGAAATGCCACTTCCTGTATATTTATTTTGCTGGAGTCTTTGATTCCCAAATCAAGAAATTATTTTTTTCTTATTTGGTTAAACCTAATAAGATGGCTGAAAAATTTAGATGCTCAATAAATCTTTCTTTCCATTTCAGAAACATTTATCTTCAGTCATTAACTTAGAAAAGCCCTTTAAGCTGCTAATTGCCTCCTAAAACATATCCCACAGGACATGGCCTAGAAATCAGACCACTGAAACAAAAATAACAAATTTATTCTTTACAACTAAATTAAAAATTTGAAGTTTCCAAAAAGATCTGAAGAAAGAGTAGATGAAGAATTAAGGAGACAAAAATTTTAAAAATAAAAAGGCCAGTGATGTCATTGTTGTAACTGATAATGGCTAATAAAATTGAGACTTTAGGAAAATGTGGTTGAGCTCTTCATTAAAGAAATGGCATACAGTATTCCTCAATACAATGTATCTCTCAATCTTCAATAAAAATAATAATTATTCCATCTCAAACAGTAGTTCTATACGAGTGACAGAACAAAGGACAATCTACTGAAAGACACCATGGCAAATATAAATGACAACTCAGGAAGATGGTACAGTTGACCAACTGGATTAATTCATCAGAGCAGGGACTCAGCCCAAACTGGTGATGTTATTTTGATCATTCATTGGATAATAAAGAAATTCGCCAAAAATAAAAGCAAAACGTTGGTATAAAATAAATAATAGCACTATTTTGCAGAATATATAAACACTTTGGACTGCTACTACCCACATGCAGATAAGAAACCTGGGGCATGGAGAAGTGATGTGGCCTCTATTACACAAATTAGGAGTGGTTCACTGAGGATTTGAATTGTGACTTTGCATGTGCAAAGCCTAAGCTCTTAATTTCTGCTCCACATGATCTTTATGCAAGGATTTTTATTTTCTGAAAATATGCAAATATAATTTCAATTCCCTGCAGATAATATCTAATTCTAATTCTAATTGCAGATAATATCTAAATCACTTTCTCTCTTTGTCAATATCTGGAAAACAAAAATGTAAAACCATAACAACACATTTGTCATAATACATAAGAAGTTGTGCTTAATATTTCATTTCCACTTATTTGAAATGCATTGGTCAACACAGTATATTTTCCACATCACAGAAACTATATCTATTTTGTTTTCACTTCAGTTAGGATATTCTTTTCTTTTGAGGTTATAAGCAAGTGATATTATTCGTATAGATTGGTGAATAATTTTTCAGTTGGGTAATTGTTTTAGTTTATAAAGCAGCTTAGACTCCCCCCACTAGTTTTCATGATATGCTGTCTGAAAGGGATAAATTTATGGATCAGACTTTTAGTTACCATTGCATTATTGATCCTGCAGCTGAGAATGCAGGCTTCTTCCGTAACACACATTTTGATAGGTGGGATTTCTTTGATAGATGGCACTAGACAGGCATCAAAAGTGGTCGAGAACATAAAAAAACTAGCATGTCTGGATGGTGCTTCACTCTTGAATTTAAGCAAAATTTTAGTGACTTGAGGAATTGAAGTAACATAAGGCTGTTATCATTGTTGAATGATTTATTAGACATTGATTACATTTGCCTTGAAGCTAATGAGTCAGTTAATGTTTCTAGCCACAAGAAGTAACACCAAGGTCACACAAGATGGACTCAATAAAATGCTTAGGAATAAATTATTTTGTATCTTTGACTAAACTTAAAACTGCATATTTTTTATGGTATATGCTAAAAACAATTGCAATTACATGCCTATTGCATGTAAGGAAATCAATCTGTAACAACTTTATTTCTCTGTTTAAGTTCTATTATTCTCTACTCCTGGTATACCCTTAAAATACATTCCACTATTTTGCCATTTTTTTTTGTTCTAACTACATTAACAATCATCTACTTTCACTTGGCTTAATTTTTAGATTTAACAGATGCTGTTAAATATTTTTTTCTTGCCTCTTGAGATTCAGAATGTTTGAGAAGATGCTTGCTTTTGCTCCCTTCAGAGGGCTATGAATTCAGTAAGAGAAGAAAGACTGCCTCCTTCTGGAGAAGAACATGAGAAAATTAGTCTTTAAAGGGTACAGCTGCTAGGTCATATGCAAACATCTTGCACACAGTTGTAATAGTTTTAAACAATAGGATGTTTGAAATGCAAGATATTGACATTTAGTTGAAATCATATACATTTACTTGTTATTACAGAAGATGCTAAAGCAGAATGAGAAATTTACATATTATTGGATGAAAATTCCCTTTAGCTGTAAAGGTGTTTTATAGAGATATCACAGAACAATTGATTCTGATCTTCCATCTTTTACTTATTAATGACCCTAGGTACACAAAACTGGCTAGGTTATTCCAAAGCACACTCAGGATTAGGAGTCAATTGGGAGTCACAAATATTTATTTTAGATGCATCTGTTTTCTCTAAAAATATAATTCATTGTCACATTTGGTCTAAAATTGATCTTAGGTATGAATTATAGCTGAAATTCAAACTTGAGTTTGCACATGAAAGAGTTGATTTTTAAAAAGTAAAAGGGCTGGAAGTTTAGCTCAGTGGCATAGGTGCTGCCTGGCAGGCACAAGGTCGTGAGTTTAATCCCCAGTACCAAAGAAAAGAAAAGAGAAAAGAAAAGAGAAAGGAAAAAAAAGAAAAGACAAAAGAAAAAAAGAAAAGTAAAAATGAATTGTGTTTCTTACTTATGAAAGAAATTTGGAAATTTCTTAAATCAAATTAATGATAATATTCATGTTGCTATTCCAAACCCAAAGGACAAGAAAGCAATCTAAAGAAACTGAAACTGAAGAACTGCTTCTGGAAATCAGATTTGCAAGTTAATCAAAATGGAACTAGAGTGGATTTTGTTTTATTGACAAAAGAAGACAAGCTAAAAATGGAGAGGGATTTTCTTTTAAGGAAAATTGAAGAGATACTAGGATGCAGAGAGTACAACCATAATAAACATGAGATGGTGATCAAATAGATAGATGAGTCTTTAGACATTCCCACACATAAATGGTTTCAAAGAGGACATAAAAATACCATGTTGTACTTCATTGGTATATGCAAAATTAAGCATACAGCACACTGTCAGGGCCAGTCTTTTTTGACACAAACATAGAATTCAAAAGGGGAATCAAAACTAAGTTTTATCAAACTACACATTTCCAGTTTTCAAAAAACACATTGTATATTAGACTTCTCCCCCTCCAGATAATTTAAATAAACTATGAAACATTAGATGGTTAAGCCAACATAGTTTAAGCCCAAAGTCCATGTACTCTAAAATAGGTTTAATTTTAACAATGATAAATAGTATATATCTTTTTTCTGCTCATAATTTTCCAGTTAGACACTGTTAAAGTTCTGATACTACCCTCAGTTTACTTAGGTCATATTGTATAACACAAATTTTTGTGAAGAGTGTTTTGGAGCCCAGAACTTAGCATGACTTTTAATATTTGAGGTTATTGTTATTTAATATAATAATTTTATTTGATATAATTTGAAATCTTTAAAAATTATAGACATTACGTTCTTAGCATTGAATTTAAGATACATACAATATCATGAACAATTTATAATGCTGTCTTGGTTACTTTTCTCTCATTGCAAGACAAAACACCCAACATTCAAAGTTAAGGATGGAAAGATTATTTAGCTCACAATTTGTAGAGGTTTCAGTACATAACCAGCTGGTTCCAAGGTAGTGCGGCGTGGTAAGTGGCAACCGCTCAAAGTGGCAGAAGACAGCAAAAGTCACAAGAACAAAAAAGAGGAAAGAGCAAGCCTCTTTTTCTCCCTTTTATTGTATGCAGGCTACCCCAGGAGGGCAGGTGTAGCATTAGTGCCATCTCTGTGCCCTTCTCTTGCTCAGGATCAGGATGTTTTTCAAAGTGAGGACCCTGTTCCCCTGCCGAGTTGCTCAGTTAAACTTCTAGACATCTCAAGTTGATACAAGGAACAAGGCATTCTAACATCTAGACTGTTAACAGCCACTCCAGGGCATGTACTGTGTACTCCGGGATGTAGAACTGCTGAGTTGTTAAGTTTCCAAACTTCTCCTGTTGGTGTAATGAATCAATCATTACAGGTATGCACACTCCACAGAGAAGCATGTAAGACTGAAGTTTGAAAGTACTGGTTAAACTTCACATGTATCTAGATTTGTCTCAAAGTTTATCTATTAGGAAATAAAATTCAGGGTTTTGTTAGGCTAAAGCCATCATTTCAGTCCACCAGCCACATAATTAAATTAGAGCCTTGCACACAGTTGACATCATTCTTACTACATGTCCCATTGTTCTACTCTTCAAAATTATTTTTGTATTTGTTGTATACATATGGAGAAGCACAAACATACTCACTCCTCTACAACTTCACAGTCTTTTAGCATGCTATTATTATAAATATTTCCTGGCATTTATTCCAATTTATATAATAACAAAGAGCAATGTTAACAGCTAGGCTTTCACCATTATAAATAAAATAATTCTTTGTCAAAATTCAAACTGTTTGCCTACTGCATTTTATAAGATCATTTCATAATTATATGCATTAACTCATCTGCCTGAATGTAGCAATAAGTGTTGTCTTTTTCAATATTGTTATCACCGTCCTTTCACCCATAAATTTTTAAAGATAAACTTTTATTTTTTATTTATTTATTTAGTTATTTATTTTTTGGTCCTGGGAGTCAAGTTCAGGTTGTCACACTTGCCAGGCAGGTGCTGCATAACTGAACTATATCCCTGACCCAACAAAGTTTTATTTTCTTGTCCTTAAATGAGTTTCCATGGAAAATATGTTTAATTTATCTACTAATAATGATGACAGGATTATTATGTATATTGGAAGTGGAATTGTGCTAAAACCCTAGGGTTAAGACATCTCTGATAATTCCAGTTCTGTGGGAATTAAATGCATCCGTAACTATAGAAATGTTTTCTGTGTTAAAGATACTGCATTTCCAAAGGCATAATCTGTTTTTTGTTTGTTTGTTTTTTTACTATTGCTGTGATCCAAATACATGATCTATTCTGCACTTAAATTTTAGGAATCTGCCACTTTTTCTTACAGTGTATACTAATATTGGGACAAAAATGTGACACCTATAATTCACAAAAAATTTCCTTCAAAGATAGTATTTTCAATTATTGTGTGTGTTTGTCTCTCACACAGCATTTTTCAAACACATGACCAAAATTATATGGAGATACAATACTTACAGAATAGTAGCATGAGAACTTAGGGAAATCCTGTTATTCAAATTCCCTTACTAGAGAAGGCCCTTAGGAAGTAAGGAATAGTCGTGGGGCAATAGTGCCATTCTCATACCAGCTTCTAACACCTTGTGAGGAAGCAGGAGGTCAGCTGATGAAGGTGAAGTCCTCCTTTTCAGTCAGCTGTCAGAGTGGGACAGTGACCCATAGATCATGCATTCAGATGTCAACTCTAGCGAACTCAGCTTTCTATGAAAGAAAAATTAATTATCCCTTATAAATTAGCAGTCAGTAAGCATGGCAGATCCTGTTTCCTGAGTGTGGTCTGGAATGGTCAGAGTGCTAGCTCCCAAAGCCTCCCTGTGTTAGTCAGTGCTCACTAGAGTCAGATGTAGCAAAGTGCGAAGTGTCTGTCTGTCTGCTGGAGAAAAAGGACCCAGTGGAGCGCCTGAAGGCAGTGGCAATGTGTCTTGTAATTCCATAGAGGAGGCCGAAGAATCCAAGAATCCACATAGGAGACCAAAGAATCTGGGCAAAAGGGCCAGTGCTAGAAGCTGAAGTGTCTGTGCCAAAGGGTGAAGGATCTGTGCCAAAGCCAGGAAATGTCCAAGATGAAGATGAGGATTGAAGTTCTCTAGAAGAAAGAAAGCAGCCAAAGCTCTTTAGAAGAAAAACTTCTTTGAAGAAATTCAATCACAAGAAGCTCTTCCAAAAAGAGGTCAGCACAGATTCCTTCCTTCTCTCCCACTCACTTTTATACCATTTCAACAAGCTTCCTTCACAGGGTCTTCCATGCAGTTGTGAATTAAAAGCTGGTGGTCAACTTAATGCCAGCTGGAGAAGCTCTGGTCCTCACATCGAGCATTGCTTCCTGGCTCCGGAGGGGAAGACATGTGCCACTTGGTCTCCAGGATGAACTCGTCACACTGGCTTCCTGGCATGTGCTCAGCTGTGCTTGTGGTCGGAGGAGCTCGGGGCCTCCATGTCACTGAGGATGGCTGTGGTGCTTTTCAGGACAGCCCTGGTCTTTGTTGTGAGTGTGACTTCTTGGCTCCAGTGTAGAACCCTCAACCTATCAGCACAGCTCCTTCACCCTGCTGGCATAGACTTCCTAGTTTCCACCGCTGACCTTTGGGCCCTCCCGGCACAGATCCATAAAAGAGATGGCCGTGAGTCCTTCTTGTGGGCTCCAGACCTCCAGTTGGACTTGTGGGAGGCACTGTCATGACCTCTGAGTCTTCATCTGGACTCATGCAAGTCATTGCTGTGGGATTCAGGCCCTTGGCTGAATATTCTATGTCTTTGGTGCTGTGGATAGCTTTCCTGCAGTTTCTTGTGTTAACTCTGCCTGACTATCATAAAATAGTATCATAAACTCCATGTCATGATTCTGATTGTTGTCACAACCCCTGACTACAACAAATACCCAGAACCAAACTGACTCAAACAGCCAGGCATTCCCACCGAAGTTGACAGTCAATTAACCACCACACTTCCTTAAGTGGTTCTCCAGCCTAAGCAGATACAGGTAAAACAGAAAGGTTATATCAACCTTCCCTCTCATGCTGCCCTTCAGAGTTTCTGTTGTATAGTTCAGATGTTTTCCCTGGGAGGATTGGAATACATTTCAAAAGTTAGATCCTGACAAATAATACATCTTTACAAGTAATGCTGTAGTTTATATTCCATAGCATTTTTCCTAACAATAGAATAATCAATTAGCAATTAATGGAAACTAATGGCTGTTTTGTTATGAATACAAACAAACCAGATAGACATTTAACAGATGATCAACAAACATGTAGTAAAAAGCTTGGAAACTAAAATCATCCTTTATAAAAAGAAAATGATAAAAGAAAAACTCTGAAAATTATTACTTTTTTGGTATCCATTAGAGAACTCATCTTTAAGGACAAATTATCTGCCCACAATCAGAAGAGAAAGATGAATATACATTCAAGGGTGAGATCTGCTTACTTGGAGAAAATGAATTAAAAACTATAAAATGTAAACATTTAAAAGTAGATTGACAAATTACTGAGAATTGGCTAGCAAGAAAATGAGAAACTCTAGACAACATAGTCTTATGTGAGAACCACAGTATTGTGGGATTTGTCCCCAGAAACTTCATCTAATTCTTGAATTGAATCAAGCTGATAAAGATCTTTCTAGTGTTCAATCAGGCAGGAAAGTAATCATTTTGAAATATGCTTACTCTTCTCTAGAGCAAAAACTGCCCTATAAAGCAAAGATTTTTCCAGGCCTCGTCAGTGTGAGTTGTAGAGAAAGAGGCCATTCCTCATGCAAATGTCCTCTAGCTTTCCTGACTTGACTGAAGGAAGGGTACTAGCTAAGAAGAAATGCTTATAAAGTTTACAGGGCACAAATGCAAAACCACTAAAGAAATGATATCAGTTATTGGTGGCTCTCATGTGCAAAAAGTGACTTGGGAGGCAGAGGTAGAAGGATAAGTTTGAGGCCTGCTTCAACAATCTACTGAAACCTTTTTTCAAAAGAAGAAAATACTATCAAATAAGTATCAAATAAGGAAATGGTTGAGTTATAGCTCAGTAACCCCTGGGTTCAGCCATTGTCACCACAAAAAGGAGAAGAAGGAGAGCGGAAGGAGAAAAATTCAGACATTGGGGAAGAAGAGAGAAGATTCACTTAATTGAAGTAATATAAACCTTCCACCACATCCATAATATGCAGCCATATTAAAAGTGCTAATAAAATCAAAGGATATTACAGTTGAAGAAAAAAAAGGCAATGGTTCTCCCTAATTGAGAAATACTTAGGGAAGCTAAACCAAGATAATAGACAAAAGTACATCACTGCAGGAATATCAAATCTCTGATAAAATTGCTACTACAAAATATAGCCAAACTCCTAACTGTATCAATATAAGTTCTCCTACTAAAGACCTATTTGGCTACTTGCTTTGTACAACCCAGATTTCAGGGAAAAGTCACAAGGTATCCTAAGAGGCAAGAAAGAAAATCCAATCTAATCAGACAAATTAATGGTCCTCATCAGACATAGATATAATACAGATGTTAAAATTATCACACAAAGAATTTAAAATTACTTAGATGAATTTGTGGGTGATGCTAAGAGGGATACCAATAAGATACAAGAATATACAGTGGATAGAACTTTTAAGAATAAAAAGGAAATGCTAGAACTTGAAAAAAAATACTAATGAATGGCTTTTGTGTGATGGATAATAGATACAAATATCAAACTAATTAGTTACTTGAAATTAAGTTAGTAAAATATTCCAAAGTAGAAATTCAAAGAGAAAATACAGGAATCTCAAGACAACTACAAAAGAGCTATTTCTATCTATAATTAGAATGACACAAAAAAAAATACAAAAAGGACAATATTTGAAGTATTTTTAAATGATAGCTGAGGACTTTCAGAAATGAAACAGAAGACAAAATTCAGGTATCTTAAAAAATCAGAGTACATCAATGACTCAAGAACAACAAAACCAGAGCACCACAAACTTCATCACTATAACATGCGCAATATTGAAAACAAAGAGAACATCTTCTAGAAGCCAGGATGTGAGGGATTCCCTATGTGTATAAAAATGAATAATTGTGGTGTATTTCTCATGGGAATCTAAGCAAGTAATAAGACAATAGAGTTATTTTAAGGAAAAGGTAAACAATCCAGAATTCTATATTCAGTGAAATTATCCCTGGGAATGCTAAAATTAACATCCTTGATATTCATTGATTACATCATTGATTAATTCATTGATATCAAACTTGACTTATTTGACAAGTTAATAACTGTGCTCAACAGAAACAGTATGTGTCAGAAAATTGGATCTGCATGAGTAAGAGAAGTATATTGCTAGAAGTAGGTAAATAAAATATTAATTTTAATTAACAATGTAAAATATAAGTGTTATTTTAAATAATGGTAACAATAAAAATCTATGAAAATAACACACTTGACAGTAATGCCATGAGGGTTGGTGCACAAATACTGGGAGCATTGTTAGAAAATACTTTCAAATATGTGAAGCACTATGGGAATATTGGAAGGTACAATTTAAGCAGTTCCAATGTATTCATACACTCTAAGACAGCTAATTTTCTTTAAGGAAACATAATATCCTAAGAGAAGAGATGGAGTGGAATTGCATAAAATATACCAATAAAACTAGAGTGAAAAAATCTTCTGAAAACTAATATAAGCATGTCAGAATCAGTTATTAATCCAATCAATGAATAATCACTTTTACTGTAAATTGTCTGAAATTTCCAATTATAATCAGGAGACTACTGGGTAACAGGCTGAGACAGGAGGATTGTCATAAGTTTGAGGCCAACATACACTACATAGTGAGATCCTGTCTCAAAAAACAAGCAAACAACAACAACTACTACTGCTACAAAGATACAACAGATTTCAGAATGGCTAAAAACATTCACATATATGTTGCCTATAAGAAGTGTGCTTAAAATTTAAAGGTACATAGTCTAAAAGTAAAGGAGAAATTGTTCAATAGACACATACAAAGATTTTCACATAAGAATAAATAGATAACACAAAGAGCCCTGAATCTAAGCATAAATTAAACCAATTATTAACTGTGAAAATTTACCAACAGGTTAAAGAAGTTCCATTGGAATTCTGCCAAATATTTAAGAATTTTATACAAGAACTAAAAAGCAGAGTGAAAAATTTCTAACTCGTTATATGAGGATAAAGTACTCTAATACAGAATCCAGCCAAAGACATTGCAAGGAAGCAAAATTTTCAATAAAATGTCCTCCAAATATAAACAAATACAATCTAAAAGTGTTTACAAACAGAACCTGTTATATAACAGTAGTTGTTGTTTGCTTGTTTTTTGAGACAGGATCTCACTATGTAGTGTATGTTGGCCTCAAACTTATGACAATCCTCCTGTCTCAGCCTGTTACCCAGTAGTCTCCTGATTATAATTGGAAATTTCAGACAATTTACAGTAAAAGTGATTATTCATTGATTGGATTAATAACTGATTCTGACATGCTAAAAGTGTTTACAAACAGAACCTGTTATATAACAGAACCAAGTGGAATTTATTCATGGTTTGCAGGGTTAAACATTCAACAATCAATGAATATAATTTTTCACAATTTATAAATAAATTAATCAATGCAGAAAAAGTGTTTGAAAAAGTGCAATATTCATTTATGCAAAAAAATTCTAGACAATTATCAAAAGATAAGAGGAACAGAAGAAAATGGAAACCCCTTCAAATGAAATAATTTGGTAAAGGTATACATATAATTAGATATAGAATCTCTGAGTAGAAATCAGAAAATAAAGCCAAAATTTATTAACTATAATAATAATAATAATAATAATAATATCTAAAAATGGGTAATCTATGTGTATAAGTCAAATTTAATATTTTTAGAAATAAAGCTCTGTTTAGATTTAGAATAATTCTAGTCTAAAACCGAGAAGGCATTTTTAAAATCAGCAAGCTGACTATAAATTTATAAAGAAAAGACACTCACTGCTCAAAAAAGAGAGAAAAGACCCATATACCTAGTAAGACAGTATAGGGAAATAATTTGGGAAGTTCAAGCTACGTTTTTATACAACTACAGTTAGCATAAAGTTATTTTAATAAAGGCATCATGATATTTCTAACAAATTGGACGCATAAAATATTTTTTGACAATTTGTGTTGGAATATTTGGAGGTGTACAGTAAAGGGAAAGGAAAGCCAATGAAACAAACAAAAAAACCACAGAAACAGAACTTACACTATACCTAATAATTAATCATGAATGATTCATACACCTAAATGTAAAATTCAAAACTAAAGGAAAAAAAGAAAAAGTTCTTAAAGCATAAGGTAAAGCGTATGTGACCTTGGATTTGATTAGGAACTCTCAAGTAACATGAATACCATCATTTTGAGAGAAAAAAAATTAATTTGGACTTCATTAAAATTAAAATTAAAATGATCTACTCTGTCAAAAATAAGTAGGATAATGAAAACTTAAGAGTGCTAGTGACAGAATACGTTTTCAAATTGTCTATTAAAGGAGTTACATACAAAATATTCAAATAAGATAAATACAGTAACTACATATCTCTAAAATACAAGTTATATAGTTAGTAAATAAACATAACAAAATACATCATCATAGAATTTAACATTAAAACAGCAACAGCATACCACTGAATTATATTTGAATTCTATAATTTAAAAAATGATATCAACTGCTGAGAATAATACTGAGAACCAGAACTTTCATTTACTACCATTGAGAACACAAAAGCCATAGACACAATGGGACAGAGTTTGACCCTTTTTATTACAAAACTGGACAGAATCTAGTGGCAAACCCTGCATACAAACCTATACATGTACAAATTATGTGATATCAACAAATTGTTCTTTAGATATAAGATATAAATGAACTACCTAGCTGTAAAGATATGAGAAGATTTTAAACACATACTTGTAGGCAAAACAAGCCACTTTGAACTACCACATCACTATGACAGTAATTCTGAAATATTCTGAGGAAGACAAAATTAGGAAGACTATGAAGAGATCCCTGGTTGCAAAGGGCCAGATGTTTGTGTAAATATGAATGTATCAGACACAGAAGACGTTTCAGGCACATGGAAAATTGTTTTATATCACCTGTGATGATGCACAGCAAATGTGAAGGATTTGAAAAATCTGTAAAACTTGCAGCAAATTAGTAAAATTTAATGTAAGGCAAATTTTAAGGTATTTAGATTATTTGAAAATAGACAATAGAATGAAAAATATGGCAAATATTTTTAGTTTGTTACATATAATGAAATGAATCTTTCCAAAGGAAGTAGAATAAAGTGCTAATCTAACAAATTTTGAAAATGAATATTGATTACAAGACTAAAGAGCAATGGAACATTATATAAATATTGTGAATTTTTCTATAGGTATGTGTTAAAAATCTGACAATATTACTACGTGTTATACAATACATAATGTTTATTGTATACGTATATAATAAGCATACATGTATGTAATATATATACATACATCTGAATAGTTAAGTAAAGGCTGAACATCTTGTTGTTTAAGTGAGAGATTACAAGTAAACAGAGGCAGGAGCGAGATTGAAGCATGTATCAGTAGAGTAGGTTTGAAAATATCACTACAAACTGATGTTCACTATAATATGTAAGGTGAGTCACACAGAAATGCATAAAAATAGATACAAAGGTAAATACATATGCACACACTCTCTTGCCTAGTATTAAGAGTAATGAGTACTGGTACCATCCAGATTTTGTTTCTAATCCTTTCACCAAGAAAAAGAAACAGATTCCTTTGGAGACATAGTGGATTTTAAAACTGGGCCAGGAAATTTTCAAAATCAATGTCTCTGAAACAAACTACTTGGTTGGAAAATGAGAATATGCTCAGGAACAAAACAGAGCAAAGCAAGCATATTCAAGTATGTCAAAGAACATAAGATCCAACAAAAGGGTTGTGAGCAACCAAAGCTGGGACAAGTTAAGCAGCACAACACACAATACATACAATGGTATGGGATAATCACTCGGAATATAAAAAAGTACCAACAAGGCCACACTGGTACAAATAATTGAATGAATAAATGACAGACAAACTTTTTATAGAAGAGTCCAGTGAAAACATGTTGATATTTTGCCCTTAAGAGGGAGCATAAGCCTTCTTCTTTAATTAAAGGCTATGAATAGGGACAGTCCTCGAAGAGCACAATATGGAAAAGAAGGAATAAAAGGAGTACTAGCAGTTTTACAGTGAAGCGGCTTGAATATAGTGTCTTAAGTTAGACAACCCTATTAAAAAAGATGCATCATAATACAGGAATCACCCTTTATAATAAGAGGCCATGAGAACATCGATCCTTCCAAAAACTAACACCCCATTCTAATTGTGATGTTCGGGATGAAGTTTGGGGAGTGAACAAGGAAACGTTAAGAAAAATGCTAGGGATTGTGAAAAAGTGTGGGTTTTAGTTAGTAATCATGTAAATAGTGTCCCACTGTGGTTTCACTAGTTGTTAACAAGTGCTTATATATCCTGTTGATAAATCAGGTGTGAAGAAAATGGGAATTCTGTAGTATATTTAAAATAATTTTCCACTCTACTTGTGATAATAAAATTGCTCTAATATAATATTTATTTATAATTTCAGATAACCACATACACAAATGTAAAAGGAAAACATTGGATTAATAAAGTCTGTGTGATTACAAGGCTGTATCCAACTCTTGCACAGGTTGACATAACTGCAGTAAAAGCAGGTTCAGTTTGAGGCCTTCTACCTCCCTTTTGTCCCATGAGTAAGAATCCTCATAGCTTTCTGCATCTGAACTAGCATTCCCTACTAAGATCACCTCATCCTACCAAGTTTGAGCCATACAATAAATGCAGGGCACAGTTGGGCTGACTTGTAAGCCAAGGGGCATTCTGCAGGCAAAGTTTCTATCAAAGAAGATTTGCAAAGAAGATAGGCAGACTGAAGGAGCCCTCTAATAATCTTTCATCCAGGGCTCCATTTACCATTCAGTGCATCTCTAACGCAGATTTAAACTCTTAATGAAATTTATTAGACAAAATGTTTGTTCAGCTGTGCAGGCAGAGCACAAATTACACATACGCCTTAAGAACAGTTTGAGATTTATAAAAAACAAAAGTACATTTCTGATAGAATTGAGATGTAAGATACAGCATTTAAACAATATTCTGTGCATTTAATTGGATTTAAAATCCATGAATCCAATCACATTATTGGGGAAAAATTTGTTGTTGTTGTTTTATTTAATGTCATAATATGAATATGTTTTAATTTTTGGTAAAACTGAAGGAGTGGTCATTTTGTCTAAATGATTGAAAATAAAATGCAGTAATATTATTTGCATTTTATTTTCATCTAAATCATTCTGTACAAATCTTAAAGCAACATAAGGTATTATGAAAACTTGCAGTCAATATGATCTTTTTCCAAACATTATATTGACAGAGTAGTCACTTTAATTTGCATTTATCCTAAACTTGACCAAATTTTTAATAATTCCAAACTTCTACATGGTGTCAAAATACCTCTAAAGTAAATTCAGATAATAACCACCATTCTTTCTTCAGATTTTCATTTGCCTAGGCACAACCTTTCTTCTCTATAAATTTAGTGAATGTTGGGGGATGGGTAGTAACCATGTTTTAATTTTGACAAGAAGACAATTTTATATGAAATACTTAAAAGTTTATTTAGAGTAATATTAGGAGTAGGAAAGCAAAATGAATTCAAGAAGCACAAATCAACTGCAAATTTATTTTTGCCTAAGCATTATCTAGTTGATAGAATCAGAAATAAGATATATACTCTATTTTAGAGATGTACACAGTTCAATGGAGAAGAAAGTAGTGCAGATTACTAATTACAGTAAAGTCGTATAGGGTTTATACACTGAAGTAAGAGAACACATCCATGAAGGGGACTATAAAGAAAGAGGCTAAAAAAAAACCTCAACGAAGGATGTCAAGATGAACTTTCAGACGGATTCACATTTTGTCCAGTATCAACTAGCAACAAAAATGTCTATATGATACTTAATTTTCAAAAAAATCCTTTCTGAATCTCCATCTTCTCCTAGACCTGTCTTGCCTTCTCAATTCATGCTGTAAATGGGAATTATAGTTTACTGCACTTAATTGTAGCATCCACCTGCAACTCCAGATGTTCTCAGGGGGAAGGATGATGAGAGGATGGAGAAATGAAGATAAGATACGATACGCTATGCTGAAAACTGAGGTCAGGTGGAGCCCTCTCTCCTGATGGGAAAAAAAAAGAACTGCTCAACCAATGCAGTGTGGTCATTTATACACTTAGCAAGATAATGTCTCCTGATACCCCTTTGCCTAGCAACCCGTTGCTTGGACTGTCTTGGGGTTTTATGTTCTCTGGGCTGGAGCAGCTGGTTTATGCAGCTTGTCTCAGGTGCTCTTTGTCCTCAGATCCCACATATGTGGTCAATTTCCAGCTTCAGCTGCTCCCTACACTTCACAAAATTCCAATAATGTTATTCACATAATTCCTTTTGGCTTTCCTTGAATCAAATGAGATTTCAGTTTGTCACCTTCAAGGATGAGAAAATAGACTCTTATATATTATGGAGACTAGATGTTAGATGAAATATTTTTGTCTAACTGGAAAACAACAACCCAGATGAGACAAAATATAAAATAGATTACTCATTTGATCGATATGTATATATAGTTTATTAACATATAATGACTTTATTTAGACCACCAAATACTTAAGGCACATTCTAATTTTGGAGAAATACTTATGTATGTTGAAAAGGTATTATAAAGTCTAAAGTAAATATGTTTCATTGATGCTAAGAGCCAAAGATAATGTATCACAAAGACAGACACATTATACAGAGTTTAAAAGCAATCATTAAAATATTTGTAGCAATAAAAATTCTTACATTATTTACAATCTTGGTCATAATAAAGTAGATTGATAACATTTTCATGAAAAGAAGATACATATTTGACAATACATGAAACTATAGTTTGAATGCAAGGGAACATTTTGAAGACAAAATAGGCAAGAATGATATGAATGGAGGCATAACACTAGGCATTCATATTCATCCTGGTTTTTTGCTCTTATAGGATATTTTTTTCTTCTTTTTCTTACCTCTGCCATTTCCTTCTGTTTTCCTTTCATTGCTCTTTCCTTTTCTTTTTGCTTTTGTGTTTTTTTTAACTTAGAATCAAAAACGAAGCTTTGCATGCTAAGAAAAGGTTGTGACACTGAGCTATACCTTCAGCTTTAGGAACACTTTTTTATATGACACACAGGAATTAGCGGAGCACAAAATGGAAGTTTTATTGGATTACAAAGAGAGAGTTGGAGGTCTTACCTATCCAAATAGGAAGAAATTGAAGGAAGAGAAATAGCAAAAATTGACACCAAATCTTTGCATACAGTTTGTTTGAAGAAAATTATCTTGTATCTTGCATCTTTGCAAAGAAACAAGTTTCAAGAATTTCAACATAAATGATTAACTAGGTGGATTGAAAGTAAGCAAAACGGTCAGCAGTTAAATCCCAGTGGGCAGACAGCATTTCAATGCCTGGCAGGAGGAGAGGTCCTAGCTACAAGATATTTCATAAGGAACACAGAATAAATTATAAAATTTATCCTTGGGAGGACGATACAGAGGAGAATGTTTTTTGTCTTTCTTCTGGGAGAAAATAAAACTCTCATAGGAGAAAATATCACCTGAAATTCTCCACAAAATTTGCAAACCTAATACCAGCCGAACATTACAAAGCAAGATCCAAAAGGAAAGAGTACTTAAAACAGAAAATCACCGGGCCATTTGGATACCATAGTTAAAAGAATTTCAAATTAGCCTTTTGGCTAAGGTCAAGGGTACAAATATGCACCAAAAATAAACAACAGAAGTTTTTCTCTAGATTGAGGACTTTATATATGAAAAATGATTAAAGTGAGTGTATAATGAAGAACGTATAAAGATAAGCAAAGCAACAAATTAGCACAGTATTTGGGTACTTCAGCCTTTCTCTCTAACTAGCTGATATATGAGAAAGACCAACATTAGAATGAGCTGCAGATGATATGAATAAGAATAAAAATATCACTTCTTAATATCTGTTTGATGGAAGATTTTTTTTTAAATTTTCCTAATGTTGAAATTAATTTTTTATGAATAAAATAGAGATTTGAAGACATCATGAAATAAATGATCCCAAATTTTATTAGTTTTAACAAAAACATTGTTACAATGAAAGCCATCAGTAAAATATCAGATATAAAGAATTCTGAAAATTTAATTATTAGTTATTTAATACAGAGTTAGCAGAGATATTCCTTAAATTCTCGTTATGTAGTTTGTAGTTTCATGATTATAATTAGTTAAAAACTTCAATGTAAAAGTTTTTAAATGCTATGAAGTATATGTTTCAAGAACATTTACTTTAATATTTTAATATTTATATGACAAATGGTTTTATCTTGCTTAGCTTAATTTTTGGATTTTGGATTGATAACAATGTAACTTGCACTGCTAATTTATGTGTAAATTGTTTCTGTATTTAATAGAATATCTGGATAATAGAAAAACCTGCTCAGAAGAGTTACTTGCTTGGTAGAATTGACAAAGACATTTTAAAGTGATTTTAGTAAATAAAGAAAGTTTACTTTTAATTTGTATTAAAATATAAGAAAGTGATGAATATATTCAAACTCTGTCTTTAATCTTGCATTAACCACCAATTCCAACATTTATCCTACCTTAATATTTTACTTAAACTGACTTTAGAGGAAATACTACATTCCAGATTCATAATTTACTATAATGTACATTTTAATGATAATTAAAACTGAGAACATACTAAATGTGTACTTTTATGTCTTTTTTCATGTTCAAAATCACGATCATCTAAATTGGAAGATAATGAAGCAGACAACACTGCTTAATAACATGCTGAAATTAAGTTGTTCAAGTATTTTATTTGCCATTGCTCTTTTATCTTATTTACATTTGGAAAAACTCCTTCACTTTCTCCAGAATCACCTATATTAAGATTAGTAAAAATAACATTGAGTAGACATTATCAAATACAATGAGACTAAATTGTTTTTATAAAGTTGGTAAAATGCTAAGAAATTTCCCTTACTTTAAATTGTTTCACCCAACATTCCTCACTTGAAATCCATTAGAGTTCTGCATACAAGAAAAGTTGTTTTCAAATGACGAATTTTTATTATTAACTTGCAAAATACTATAAAATTGAATATATTACTTATTTTATTTTGAATTTATTTTTCTATCACTATGCATTATTCAGTTTACTGATTTTTGTTTTTGTACTAGAAAGTCTATTTCAATGAAGATTACTGTAAGTTACCCCTCAGTGCCTCTAATTTCTCTGGGGTGTTTTCTCATCTTTGCAATTTTACTATCAGAACTAAATATCAGACAAAACTTAAACCTCAAATGACATTTTAAACTAATTAAAACTATTAAAGTTTTATCTTGCCTATTGGATGTATGATTGAAGATGAATTTTTCAACTAAACTTTGCTTGCTTTATTTTGAGTAATAGTTAAAGTGACCACTCTAACCTTGCTGAAATTATTTTAAAACTATTTATATTCACATAAACATTTATGTATAGACTAAACATAGTACAGGAAACTGTCCATATAAAATGTGTTTTGTTTTATTCAATGACAGACTAACTGAAGCAACAAAAAGTTCTCTTCAAAATCACTTAAGTAGCAAGGCAATCTAATGTTTGTCAGTAAACTCAGGTCTCTGGGAGGCCAACACAGGAGGATTCCAAATGGAAGCCTGGTCTGGGACTAGTGAGACTTTATATCAAAAGAAGGATGAAGGTTGCTCAGTGTGAAGTTTCCAGGTTCAAACTCCAGTACTGGATAAAAAGTTGCTTATGTGTTTGGGCTTCTATCCTCGCTTTCTCTCCTATTTTGTCATAAACTAATATTCCTTAGTCTACCATACTAGAAAGAGAAAGTTACATTAAGCAAATCTGGGTCATTTCAGTTTCCATACAAGAAATCGGTCTTAAGTAAAAGGGTATATAAGAAACCATATGCAAGAGAGCTTAGCAAAGATAAGATGGCACACCGACTGGTTTCCTACACTCAGGAACTAAGTACAGTTCTGAGTGACTGAAACCCAGGAATTACAAGTTTTCAGATTAGACAGAATGTTATGAAAATAGAAAATGAATGCGATAAATAAACAAATCAAATTATAACACAGACATAGATATAGAATGCAAATCAATTATTTTTCTAGAAGAAAATATAAACGGTACTGTGATCTGGAGATAAGGATTCTATATTTACCAAGCTACAAATTATACTAATCACAAAAATTGGTTTAAATGCTTTCATTAAGACTAAGAATTTATAATAATTAAAACCCATCATATTCATATATATATATATATAGAGAGAGAGAGAGAGAGAGAGAGACATAGAGAGAGAGAGAGAGATAAGATAGATAACTATACTACTAATTTATTTTAGTTCATCAAAAAGAACATTTTGTGGTTTCACTGTTTGTTTGATTACCTTTTTCAAGCCTATATTTCGTAACCTGAACAACTACTTTGAAGATAACAATACCCAATATATTAATCAGTGTTAATCTCCTGTTATTTTGTTTTGAAACTCTGCAACATCATTTGCATCATTTTGTCTTCAAAACACAAACATAAAAAACATATCAGAGTATAAAAGCAAGTCACAAAATGAGAGATTTCTACTACCTAGTTTTAACAGAAGGCTTATTATGAATACGTTAAGAGTTCCTAAACATTGCTGGTAATATGAGAGACATAGTTTGTGGGTCTTTATACCTTTATGTCTAATATGGGAAAGTAAATAGACACAAAAATAAAATGATGAAAGAATAAGAAGGAAATTAAGGAGATTTTATAAGAAATTAGGTATTTTAACGTAGCTTATTTCCACCGATGTTCATAAAATAAGTGAATATAAAAGAAAAATGGGCTGTAGAGGAACATTCAAGAAAATAGAAAAATTAAAATCTGGAGAATATAAAGTAAGTCTAATGGATAAACAAGCTATTTCAACTGAGCACTTTATTTTTGCCTTGCACGTTGGAAACAATAAATTATTCTCTACTAAAATCTGACAATTATTTTGTGACCACTTATATTTCTTTGTTTGAAAACTTAGTAGTTAATTGTTTTTGATAGAAATTGTACATTTAAAGACAGATGCTAAAATGTGGTCACTTTATAGTGGTTTAATTTTTATCTCTTTAAAAATGTTAGAATTACATTTCATTATAAATATGTGCCTGGAGTCATTAGCATAACTTTCTAAGAATAAAGACAATAGATGTTGTAGCAATAAGGACAAGATTTTCTCAAGAACAGGCTCAACAGATTTCAAATCACAGTAAAATGTAACAGATAATTTGTAAATAAATTAGATTATTAAAGGCAAATAGATGGCATCTTTGACTTCATAAAATATATCGAATTGCATATGTTCTGTTACAATATTTCATTAGCATATTGGCTAGCAATATGTCAGATATATTACAAATGCTATCCAAAGATAATCCACTGAAGAAAATAAATCTGCTTATAAGATAAAGAACCAAAATACTGAAAAAGAATATTACTATATGCACCCAAAGGAAATCCTTCATACTCAATATAGCCTTCTGTTCCTGAGAGTGTTACATATACCCTTATGAATTCAGAAGAAAATTTATGTATAAACCTAACTATATAACAAGTAGAATTAATTATCCAAATTCACATTGGAAATCAGATGTGGTGAAACAAAAAAGGACATATCTTAATATTTTAATGCTGAACAAGTGCTCTGAGCAGAACAGTGCTCTACATCAATCACTGCTCCTCACAGTATTGAGTGATTCTGTCCAGTGGGCGTGGCTGACTCTATTAATGCCTCCCAAGTGAAGCATTCACCTAAAAGTGTTTTATAGTAGGTAACTCTACTGCTGGAATTTGGAGTGAGACATTCAATGCATGAGAAGAAAGCACCAACATACGCAAACTTACGCTGCAACTAGAGGTTCATTGAGGAAGATGTAAACCTCAGACAGCTAAGGAATACTTTCATGAAACTGGAAAAAACTATGGATAAGAAAGTCATTTTCAAAACAAGATTTATGATTACATACAACTAGTGAAGCAGGGAGAACTGATAGAAGTGAAACTTAATGGTCTTTGTGCAATCATAAAATTGGTTAAGAAGGCCTTTCTCCTCTCAGAACACTGTATCTAGTTGCTTCTCCAATTCCATGTTGCCTTAAACTACCATGAAGACGTATGTCACATTAGACTGATTCTGAGTTACACAAGACATGGGTGCTGTAAGTTACATGGTTCTCTGTCCATCCCTTTTATAGATCATCCAACATTTGAATACTGTTTAGTTAGATTCCCACTGGTACTTTATAATTTTCTTGAGGGCTTGGCCTATTCAGTGATTACTCTATCTGACTTGAGGCAATCAGGCTATTGATATACATGTACCTCTCGTAAATTCCATAACTGATATTTTTGGAAATACAATAGAACTTTAATAGACAAGGACTTAAAAATATCAGGCCACTGTTCATCAATATTCACTTTTTAGGAGTTCAAGGGAATAACATGTAAAAGGAGTGAAAAGCTCAATGCCATTTGAAGCATCAATTTTAGAGATATTTAGGTGTCTGAAGTTGTTATTTAGAATATTTTAGGAAAGGATAATATTGAAGAAGAAACCTAGGTTTCAAAGTTTGTGAGGAATTTTAATTCTCCTGGATTCTACATCTCAAGATGTTACAAGGCTCTGATAATCTGTCCTTTAAGGAAAGGGAGAGAGTCAGGCAGACAGACAGATAAGAGAGAAATACAGACACAAAGAAACAGAGAGAGTGACACACAGAGAGAGAGAGAGAGAGAGAGAGAGAGAGAGAGAGAGAGAGAGAGAGAAATGGAGGGAAGAAACAAGGAAGTGTTGTAGAGTCTTTATTTTCAGCATAAATAACACATAAAAAGTTTGAAAGAAATATAAAAATACAGTATTAAGACTATTTTAGTATTTTAAGAAAATAAAATATTTTTATTTGTAAAATGATTTTACAAATGTTTACTCTATGTTCACTTAATCTTATTATAAATATGTATTCCATTTTTCATATTATGCCCAAATGAACTAATTTTGCAGGTGTTTTTCTAAATGTGTAATTACTTTAATATCACAGACTTGTTTAGAGTCAAATTTAAATAAGATAACAATCATTCATCTATTACTACATTTAATATGTTGAAAAATATGATGTACCATAATAATGATAAAAGCCTACTAAGGCAAGGATTCCAAATATGAGCTTCAAGGCATCCTTACGTAAAGTGGGTGGGGAGTGCTGAGTAAAACCTTAAAAATATTTCAGGGTAGGTCATACATGTGGAACTTGTGGAGAAGTTAGTATCAATGTATGCATATAAATAAAACTGGTCACTGACTTTGCTATTTTCTTATTGCTGGGAGAAGATACCTGACACCCACAAGTTAGGTAAAAGAGGAAAGATGAACTTCACCTCATAGTTTGTAGAGATTTCAGCTTATAGGCATCTGGCTCCAAAGCAGAGCAACACTACAGAGGGGAAGTAGGCTATGGTACAGCCGGCAGGAAGCAACAAGCACCAGCAGCAACCCTGCATTTTATCTGTGCCTTTATATTTCATCCAGGCTAGGTGCCTATTGATGGATTCCACCTGCAGCAGAGGTAAGGTTGCTTCAGCATAGTCCACCCCCAGCACTACACTAACCCAATTTAGCTATCCACACCCTAATTCCAACATCATATACCCTAAACACACCAGTTCTGAGAGGCCCCACCTACAAGCACGTAAGACTTTAGGGGACATCTAAATACAAGCTATAACAATAATAAAACAAAAAATTATATTGAGGGTGGAAATTGAGCCAAGGGTAAGATAAAGTAACTGCTAAAGTAAAAATATACATGTAGTCCACATATGCTAAAAATGAGTTTTTTTAAGAATGCAAGAAACTTAAAATCAGAAAATTTAATTCCTAATGATAGACTGGCTTTAGGGATATGCGTATTTACGTATGTGTATGATTGGTATAATAGCATAATTACTCTGTTGTATAGTTTGAAACTAAGGATATTTATTTTATGAAAAAGTCTGACAAGTAAACAATGGGACGTACAGTTCTATTTTATATTCAGGAGAATATGTATTATTAGTACTCAACATTGTATAAAAATCTAAAAGATTTGACAGATTATTAGTGAAAAGGAAATGACACTTTTATTTCTTCAAAACCCTTTGAAATAGTGATAGCCTCAACCTAACATTTAGTGCTTAAACTGTTAACAATCCAAGTTAAATAAGTTATCATGTGAAACAGTCTCAGACATTTTCCATTACATTACTTATGTATTTTTCTTGATCATTCTTATTATCAGTGGAAATAATGTTCCTATTTACTGCTGACTTAATTATTTGCTTCACTCTTGTTTTTTTACTACCAAAGTGCAAACTCTATCAAATTTTACTGCTTACATTCATTATTTGTTTCTGTTATTTGTAAATAGCAATAAAGCCAGTGAAGCGGTTTATTTAGGCATTCAAAGATATATGTCACTAGATTTTAAATTATCATTTATTGATTTCACAAATAGATACAACACTAGTTTGAGAAGAATAGTAAATAACAGAATAAATAAATACAAGCCAGTTTTAGTGGAAAGCAAAAAGAAGATAAAAATTCCCTAGAACTATCATATCTGTTAAAATTGGAAGTCAATACTTAGTTTTGATACCCAGAGGCCCAACAACAAGCGATATTTTTGTGTAAGTACCACAAATTATAAACTCAGTGTAGGGATAGCCAAGGCCATCCTTGTCCGTATCACTGAGCCAGATTAAAAATCAAATACTCCCCACACTTTTCTGGTCACAGCTGAAAGCCCCCGGGATAGTAACTATTGTGATGGCTCCAAAGCAAGATGAGACCTGCTGAGGATGATAAAGTATATGGGAAAATGAGTTTCCTTTCCACTCCCTGTCTCATCCTTGTAAGAAAGTTTTGTTCTTCTAACTGGCCCACCAAAAGCCACCATTACTGTTCCTAGAAACATTCACTGCCCTTCAGCCATGGTCCTTGACATAGATGTAATCAACAAATACCAGCATCATGGCTGTCTCAAGATCCTTTGTTTCCTGCAAAAACGGGTGATCCTAGATCCCTGCTACACTATTACTTTGTCTCTTGCTCTTTCTTCTCACCATGTGCTGTAACACTTGGCGGGAGACTGGAGTCCACCACAGGGGACAATAGTATCTGTGTAAGTACAGATACTAGATTTAGTTTTCACATTTAACTTCAATTAACTTGACCCTAAATGTATATCTGATTTTTTTTTCAAGATTAAAAGTCTTGGACAGAAATACTAGGTGAGTTTTGCTTCAGTTTCATAAAACGTTCAAATCATAATATGATGTGAAGACATCACAAAAAATGGTTATGATTTTTTGAAAAATAATTGCTAATTTGGATTAAAATCATCTTGTTACTTATCCCTTTTTTCCTTCTCAATTTTCTTCTTTTTTTCTTTTTTTGCACTTTCTTTTAAGCTTCAACTTTAGCTTCTTTATTCACTTACCTGATTCAGCTATTGTATTATTATTTTGGTGGCATAACAATATTCTGTGTATATCTTTTAGATTAAAATATACTTTCAATTAAAGTATATAGGTACCTGATAATACAGATAATGCTATAGTATATATCAATTTCCCACTATTAGTTTGTAAAAAACTATTTTGCACAATTTATTTTCTGTGTGGCATAATTGTATCACTATTTTTATCATTTTTAAATATTTAATCATCTTTTAAGGAGATTTGAACAATAAGAAAAATATTGACACATCGTTACCATCTATGGTGATAATTTTCCAATACCTCTATATATACCAGATAATCAATTTCCTTTTGACTAGAAAATTTCATTAAACATTTTTCTGGTATATGCTTATTAATCACAAACACTTTCTATGTCAAAAAATTTTTGCTCATTTTTATTTTTGTAAAATGTTTTATTGAATATGCAATTAAAAGTGGAAAATTTTTGATTCTTTGTGAACTTTAAAGATGCTGTTTCATTGTATTTACACTTGCACTGTGTATGACAAGAAATTTGCTGTCATGCAATTTTATTTCTCTGTACCTAATGTTTCCTTTCGTTTCAGATTTTCTCATTGTGGTGCAGAGCAATATGATTATAATGTCGGTTTTATTGTTTCTTATATTTCATGTTCGTGAGACATAATGAATTTTTGCTGATTTAAATACTGAATATTTATATAAAATTTGGAGAATATTTGGACCATTGTTTCTTCAAGTATGCATTTTGAAACTACATTTGTTTGGCAAATTTCAATGAAAAGTATCTTAATTCCAGTTATATGTATTTATTTATGGCCCTTTCTTCAATAATGCCTTATATTTTTTAAAAGCTAAGTTACTCTTTATCTTTTCTTTAATTCCAGCTTTGCTAAAGTGTAATTAACAAAAAGTCTTTATTTATGGTGTATAAAATGCAGTTTGGTATGTGTATGTAGTAAAAATTATTAAAATCAAGTGAGTATACATTATCCATATAATTACCATTTTTATGACAAAGATTTAAGACGAATTTTAAAGGATACAATATTATGATCTATAGTCACTATGATTTATAACACATTTCTAGAATTTACTCATCAGTCTAGTCTATAATACTAAAAGAAAAACTGAAATCCTTAACCAACATCCTCCTATTCCTACCTTTTAAATGCACATGAGGTTATTTCCTTGATTAATTTTTTGAAAGGTAGTTTGTTATTAGTGTTTAGAAAGTGCTGAGCTTTGAAACCCTTTTTAGTAAAGTCTTTAGGGTTTCAGATATTTTTATCAGCAATTGTTATTTCCTGTCCACTTGTGTGTATAATTACAGATAGTCTAGTAGAGGTGAAAATTTAAATTACGTCCTGTGCTAGTTAACTGTGCCAATTTGAGTAAGAAATGCCCAACTAAATATGACCAGTACAGTTCTGAGGGTGACTGAGGGCACCTACTGAAGACAGGAAACACACACTATGGTGGTTTGTTCCCTGAATGATATGAAACGAAGAAGGAAGGCTCTTTTCTGCTTCTTCAGAGGAGCTGCAGTCCTCACCTCCACCTTGGACTTCGCCTCCTCCTTCCAGTGCAGACTCCAGCTGCCAGCACAGACTTCAGTCTTCCACTTCAGACCCTTCAGCCATCTACAGGGACTCCCATAGGACACTATAGCCAGCTCTACCTTTTGATTGGATCCTCTGGGTTTCCAGCAGGCAGACTGACCTTTGACACTCTTTCACACCTGTTTCCATGGGCTGCCATTTTGAGCCAGTCCTGTACATTCTATCGATTTGTATATCTTGCATTAAATCTGTTTCTCTAACAATTACTAATAGGTATATTCTCCATTGGCTAACTCTATTAACTTGTTCATGTACTTAGTAGTCATTTATATATCTTCTTGGAGACATGTCTACCCAATTATTTCACTGACTCTTAACAAGATTATTTGCATATTATTCTGAATTTTAGATGTTCCTTACATTTTTATATTAGTTGATTACAATATATAATTTTTTGCCTATTCATTTCTCTTTAGAGAGTCATTTAAACACAAATATTTTAATTTGAATAAAATCAATTTCTCTTTTATTTCTCTTTTCCTTATCAGGCTTTTAGTATCATTTCTAAGGATCTAATACCAACTCCAAAGCTCTGAAAATTTATCTCTATATTTCTGTCTAAATATACATAATTTTAACTTTTAATGTTTTGCATTCGATCCTTTGTGATTTAATTTCTTTATATGACATAAGGTTCAAATTTCATTATTTTACATTAGACCCTAAATTTTCATCATTTGTGTTGGAAATTTACCTGGCCATAAACATATTTTAATATAAATTCTCAATTATATTCATTGATTTATGTGTTTACTCAAATGATAGTACTCAAGTATGTTACTAAGGCTTTATAGAATATTTTTGAAAACAGAAAGTATGAGTTATTTTTAAAGTTGTAAAGTTTTTAAATTACTTTGACAATTCTTTTTTGGTTGTTCCTTGGCAATCCATATGGGTTTTAGAATCAACCTGGAATATCTAAGGAGAAATAATGTATTCAAATAAAGATAGTATTGAATATGTAGATCAATTATCAGGAGAGTTTTCATCTTAACAATACTTAGGTTCCTGATCCTTGTTTATGAAACAATTTTCTCTATTTCTACACATATTCTTAACATTTTTCAATAGGCTTTTATAGTTTTCAGAACATAGATTTTGTACTTATTTTGTATGTTCATCCATATTTATTTTTGGCATGATTACAAATGTAATTATTTTCTTAACTTTATTTTTATATTTTTCACTGCAAATTTATAAAAATACAACTGAATTTTGTACTTATCTTTTGTCTGAAATTTCCTTAGCCTAGTTTATAGATATGATGAATAGCATTTGACCTCTTTTTCCATCTGTGTATTTCCTATAGTCAGAAATCATCATAAACTTAGGACAGACATGCTTCCTTCCTATAGATGGTAATTGAAACCATCTATAAATGAACTTTCTGTATTGTGCAAGTCAAAAATACACTAAGTAAACAATAGGCATTCAATTGTACAAAAAATTCTGTATCTCTTTTTTATTATATAATTGAATTATTTCTTTTTATGTTATTCTTTGGAGGAAATTAATTAAAACCTTAAACTTCTGAAGTAAAATTTAACAATCACACTGTATGCTTTCTTTTAGCAATATTATCAGTAGTACACAGTATATTTTAAAATGCTTTCATCAGTAATAGGATAACAAGTTTTTTTTAAAGCATGCCTTAAATTTACAATGCTGAATTCATAAATGGACAATTTAATCCAAATTAATTTAAACTTACTTATTTTACCTAATTGTCATGTTTAATGAGATTTTCTTTATCAAGAAAAACATATTGATGTTGTAGTAATATTTTGGTATGCTAAACACTATTTCAAAGATTTATAATTATTTCATAAAATATTCAGCAATATAGGTTGTGTACTAGCCCCATTTAACAGAAGAAATAATTGACACACAGAACATTTAAATAAATTGTCCAACCAACACAGCTGGAATGTAGCACAGTTAGAATTCATACACAGCATTGTTTACAAAATGTGCCTTCTTCATCAGGCAATACAGGATAAATTCACTTAG
Organism: Dolichotis patagonum; assembly: GCA_004027295.1. Classification (NCBI taxonomy): domain Eukaryota; kingdom Metazoa; phylum Chordata; class Mammalia; order Rodentia; family Caviidae; genus Dolichotis; species Dolichotis patagonum. The sequence goes on along the minus strand of PVJX010002977.1, from coordinate 33,534 downwards.
CATAAAACAGTTCCTTTTCTAACAACTTTATTATTTACCAATGGTGTGGTCTAATATGTTCTGACAGTATTTCAATCTCTAATGCATTATGATTGCAATATCTTGCTTTGTTTTTATATCTCTGAAGCTAAAGTTTCTTTCATGGACAATTAAGGAATTATCAAATTATGTGTTTTTCTTAATGGCAGTTGTCTCAAAAAATAGATATACAGACTTTGATAAACACAATTTTTTTTTACTTTGAGTATTCATTTACACATCTAAATATATAAAATTTGTCCAACTATATGACAACAAAATGCCACTTAAACTAATAGCATTATTAGAAGTAGCTATATGAAAGTAAAATGATATTTTAATTTTAACTATTTTGTTTCAAAATTCTCATAGTCATATCACAAACATTTTTAAAAAAATAATTATAATGACTAAATAAGCTTAATTTTTAAAAAGTACTAATGCTTTTTAAATTTTAAAATATTTTAAAATATTTTATACTCTTGAAATAGTTTCATGTTTTTGGTCCCCTGAGCTCCCCATCCTTTTAACATTATACATTTAAACAGTTTCTCTAACCACACATTCAACATTTACTTAAAGTCTTGCTTATTTTACAGGCAGGATTCCTAGACTGAACATACAAATATTTTCTATTGTTAATGTATTTAAAATTTGTCCAGTCATATTGGAAGGTTGGTTTGCGACTTTATTTTTGAGATAAAGATTTTTTTTTAATTATCCCATTACTGTTTGCTAGTGATCTGTAGACCCAAATGAGTTATAATTTAAGCATCCAATAATCAAAATCTTAAATTTACTTATCTTTCAATCCATAATACTGTGGAACAAGCAGTCATACGCAACAGACACATACACATCACATCAAGTGAAATATACAGATCAAAACAGCTAACACAGGCAGCAAAGAGGACAAAAGGTTTACTATGGCATCATTCCCAAATTCCACCTTAAGTGATTTGAAGAATCTCAATAGCCTTTTTGGTGCCCTCTTTTGTAGCTCTAATAGGTATCTACATCTAAATTCACATTATGATATTTTTCCACATGAAAATTTAAAATTGTATTAAAGTATGTCAGGTATAAGTGCATTTAGCTTAAATGAGAAAACTTTCTCAGTTTATCACCCAGCTCGGAGGTCTTTTCCTTATCTTAACACTTTCTTGGAAAATCTCTGTTCATAGTTACATATTCTTTATAGTTAAAATGGGAATGAAGAGAGATAACATTTAACACAAAATTTTATTTTAGAGACAGAAACCTAAACTGAAGTATAGGAGGCAACTGAACAACTAATTTCTGTAATTAGAAGCAGATTTCTATTATGTATTCCATTCTCCATCTTTAAACCCAATTAGGCTCCCATTCAGGACATGTGCAGCATTATGGAGACTGTGACCTGGAAATGTTTATTGCACATGTTACAATAAGACTTCACCTCATTTCTGTAGCACATCCCTAATTACCTCACAAGAATGCACTTTTTCATTACCTCTACTCAGCTTTATTATGTCACTTAGATTGACAGAATTTAAGAATTTCTCATCACTCACCTCAAATTTTAAGTGAACATTTGCTCTAAATATGTTGTTACTATTTCTTTTTATTCTTCTCATATATAGGATAGAACTTAGATGTTAGAGATTTATATTCATTTTATGTCAGTAACTTTAACATTCAAAGGTCGTTTCTTTTAAGTTTAATGTAAAATTTTAAGTGACAGTAATTTACAAAGTATCCATAGGAAACTTCTTAATCATCACATTCATAATAAAGAGGCATATTTCTAAATACTTCATTTAGAGGAGTAATTAGCATCAATTAATTTTGAATAAAAGATACCTCTGAAAGTGCTTCAAATTATCTCATCTCAGGAGTGAACCTACCTTCAGAGTTTTTAGATTTGCTGTTGTTTTAGCTTCATTTACTGTTTCCTCAGATCTTTCGAATGATTGAATTTTTCTCTTTATAAAATATCACCTCTTTAAAGTTCAACTCCAATATCACATCCTCAAAGAGATCTTCTTTGAAGAATGTGTCTAAAGAATTCTTAAGATAACCTATCATATGTTTATATAAATTAAGATATTTTAAATTTTATAACATTTATGTTTTCACATGCTTATTATCAACCTCCTATGATTAGAATATAAAACTCCTTGAGAGCTGTGTCCTACAGAGAGTTTATATCACTAGCTTCTGAATCAATGTCTGAAACAGTATGTGCTAAAATATTTATAGATATGGACAATGAAATATGATATAGTTGTATTAGTTATATATATTGTGGCATTTTAGTGGCCTTAGTATTACAAACTAAGAATAGTTCTTGTCCTGTGCAGACTTCACTACAGTGGAGAGACCATATGAATCAAAATCAAAGGCATGATTCAGTAGCGGCTGTTAGAGGATATGCAGAAGTTATTACAGGAGCATGGATAAAGCAGTAAATTGTTTTGGACTGGGAATCAAATAGCCTGTGTAGGAGGTTAACTAGCATCAAGGCTTATAGAAGTTAAGATACAGGATTTTTCAGAGAAAAATTATAGCACAAGCAGAAACAAACAGGTGAAATTGTGCTGTATATTTTGTATGGCTCTGGCAATGTTCTATCTTAGCACTGGTAGAGGTGACTTCAGAATTTATTTCAGTAATAATGCAATGATATAGCTCATATTTTCCTGCATTATCTTGTTTTAATACATTAGTATATGTGATCAATTATATTTTTCTTGTGGAGTCTAATAAAGAACCTTAGAACTATTTTTGTAGCCAGAAATTCTTTATGTCCTTAAATTTTTAGCACAACCTTCTATTTTTAGTTAGATTTAATCTTGAAAATACAAAGAATACTGAATACCTTAGTAGATTTAGTTATATGTGCTTTATTATGTATTAGGGAATACTTTCATTAGTTTTACAAAATTTGCAAGAAAAAGATAAATGTGAAACTATGACTTTGGTGTAAATGCAAGGGATTTCTGTATAATATTATTCAATCAAATTCTAATTATTCTTTAACATAAGCTTATATTGGATATTACATACATGTTTCAAAATTAGGATTCATATTGTGTTCTATTCTGTATATTTAAATGAGTTTTGAAGTTAAAAGGATGTTTCCAATTTTAGTATTTTATATATCTTGGAGTCACAATTAGTAATAAGTAAGTCTTCTCTAAATATATATTCAACAACAGACAACCTTAAACTATACTCTTAAAGCTATATAAAGATTACATATATTTCTACCTTTGAAACAAAAGAAATGTAATATAACAATGAAGTTGTAAATGTAACTGTTCACAAAATAACAAGAAAGTCATTTAAACTCAGATGTATTAACTAGACAAAATACTTTTGCATTGTACTTAACTGGAGAAAATAAGAATTAATTAATTTTTTACCCCTTTGCAAACTATATCTTAAATTATTCATTTTAACACTATAACAAAAAGTTTACTAAATGTTTTGTACTAATGCATGATATTTTAATACACTATTTTTTTATCAATAATGTATGACATAATTATCTGAAATAATGGCCGATGGGCCAGGGATTTAGCTCAGTAGCATAAGCACCTCCCTTGCAATCACGGAGTCATGAGTTTGATTGCCGGTACCAAAAAACAAAAGAAAGAAAAGAAATAATGATGCCTAGGAGAGGAGCTGGGAAGATGGTGGATCAATAAGCATCAAAGTAAAGAGCCTCTTGAGAGACACAGCTCAGATGCTGTAATATAACATCCTGGAGAAGGCCAGATGGAAGGAGATGGATCCTCTCAACTCAGGAAGAAACTAAAGGGGGAAAAAGAAAAATGTGGACAGAAGGTTGTAGCCAGGCATGCTCTCACCAAAACCAGTCCCATGTATGAAAAGGCACTGGAATCTGAAAATGCACTGTCCCGGTTACGTTGCGGGTTGGCAAGCCGGAGGCCTCTGTGGAAGGACGCAGTCACAGAGGGGAGTGGCAGAGCAGAGAATAACACCAGCCTGGGCAGGGAACTCAGTCCTCCTGCAGGAGTGGGCGACTGGCCAGGTGACATTTTGAAGTTAGGCAGGATAAGCCCAGAACCAGAACTACAGGTGGCTTCATTCAGCCACTCCTACTGCACAGCAGATTGGTGAGAAGTGCTTGGACTGAGTCCCAACCCGTGCACGATCCAATGGGAGGTCTCCCTGAAGCTGTCTCTAACTGGTCCAGTCCCTGCGGCACACACGAACAATGTGAAGACTCCCAGTGGTTGAGCAGTTCAGAAGGGAGAGGCCAGCCTGCTCCACCCCTGCTTGTACTTCAAAATTATGACAGACTTCTGGACACAACCATCAAATCAAGATGAGCTTGGAGCGAAGTATTCCAAGCCCTGAAAGAAAATAGCCTCCAACCCAGATTGATGTACCCTGAAAAACTATCTCTCAAAATTAATAGAGAAACAAAACGCTTCCATGATAAAGAGGAACTGACGGAATTCATGACCACCAATCCAACCCTGCAAAAAATACTGAAAGACATTCTAGAGAGCAAGGAAAAAGACCATGGTTTCAGGAACAGTGGCAGGGGGGCTCACTGAACAGGGCAGACTGTAGAATGAAGAGGAAAAGTAGACAACTAACAGCAGAAAAATAGCGTGGCAGAGATAAGGCAGAGAAGCTTGGCAATAATAACTAACATAGATGGCCTCGATACACTAATAAAAAGAAACACAGGCAGAGTGGATCAGGAGATAAAGTCCATCAAGATGCTCTATATAAGACATATATAATTAACCTGAAAGAGGGTTTATAGACTGAAAGTCGAACATGAGAAAATAATACTCTATGTGACAGGGAAGCAGAAAAAAGTGGGAGTAGCTCACCCTTCAGCTGCAGATTGGTTGGAAAGACCACACTTTTATGCAATGGAGAACTACTTAGCTATAAGGAAGGAAAACCTTGAGGCTTTTGTAGGTAAATGGATACAGCTTGAGATCAAGCTCAGGGGTTAAAAAGGTTCAGAACCACTTAAGTAAATAGCAGGTTGCCTCCCTAATCTAAAAACTAAAGGAGTTAGTTGGATAGAAAATGTACAATGTACCCTATCAAAGTGAAAGGGAAGGAACTGTCTAAAAAGGGAAGGCAGAGGACATTGTTAATCTTGTACCGTGACTTGAAACCCATATTGTTTTCATCGCTCTGTTTGGTTCTGTTCCAGTTTGTCTACTTGTACTTGATTTGATGGTAACCATTTTTGATTTCCTATTAACTTAATCTGAAGCCCTGGGTTGCTTTCATTGTCTTGTTTTGACTGATTTTATTTGAATCCATTATGTTTGATAGTATCAAGCCAGAGAGTATAGGCAACTACTCTGAAGACAATAAGATTCACTATGATACCCATTCTAGTTTGATTATTACCCTCTTTTGAAGTCCTATAATGTCTCCAATGTTTTGTTTTTGCTGATTTTGTTCTGTACTACTATGTTCAATTTTATTGTACCTGATGATATGGGCAGTTCTACTGAAGATAACAAGAGACATCATAGTAACCATTGTAGATCACCTTGTATTGTGGTTTTAAATCATGTACTATGTCCATCCTTTTGCTTTGAATGATCTCATTTTGTTTTTTTTTCTCATTTTGTTTTATTCTTTTCAAAATAAACAAAATAAATAATGGCCAAATATTTTAAAATAAATATACAGAGTACCTTTGATATCACTGATGTAAAAATATAATATTAAGAGTTTAACATTAGAAGTTATCTATGAAAATTTTTTTGTAACATAGAGAGGAATAACTACATAGGGTTTTTGGCAACTGACTGAATTTTATTCTTTTCTTCTTTAAATCACAATTTTAAGAAGCATGCCCATTACTGAAAAGGTTATCATGCTTAAAGGACAAATTCATATTTCTTGTTTTATTCATACTAAATTTAAGTTACACTTCAAGAACTGCACCTTTATTTTCTTTTGAAATTGAGACACATTAAACCTGCATTCAAAGTATTTTATATGTTGAATTTACTTTTACTTTTATTGATATAATATACACTTTCATTTTTTGTATTTCATGGAACCTTTATTTTATTTTCTTAGCAATAAAACTAACACCATTTATCAGTAATATCACTACCTTTATTTGGCTATTATTGCCAATATTAAGATATGATATGTTGCTTTATTCTAACTTTTCCAATAAGTTATTAGACCATTACCATCAATCTCAAATAACTCATATACAACTTGGACTATTAAATTTTCTATTATTATAATACATATTCTCTTGAAAAATATTGATCCCATGAATATTTTTGTGTTAATGTCATATAGCATCTGAACACAAATCAATTAAAACTCTTAAAAGATCCTTGAACTTTGGGCTGGTTCTGGGGCACAGGACCTGCCTGTCAAGCACTGTTTGATTCTTGGTACATAAAAAAATCCTTGAAATTTTATGAGCATGAACATGCTTGCTTTCTTAATTTTTATAATTGATAAGCACTAAAATATGACATTAAATATAACTTTAGAAGAAGTTTTTTTTTTTTCTCAGTTGTTTGGGGCAAAAATTCTTCAACTTAATTTAAACCTTGTGTTGCCTAGCTACCATTTAGATAGAGCTGGCAATAAAGAATTGAATGATTGCCCCTTGTTATGTGAAATACATATGAAACATTCATTTGAGATTCTCTCCTTTTAAAGAAAAGATTTTAATCCAATTCTCATGTGTTTACATTGTTGACTAGATCTCCAGCAAAGCTCTTAGCCATCCAGTGAAAAACTGATTGCTTTTTAAGTACTAGGCATGCCATCACTAGTCTTTCTGTTTTAAAGTTTAAGCTCAACACTTGACTTCTAAGTAGTTAATGCTTTGTGTTGGTTACATGAGATAAGATAAATGAATCAGGGATGTGGGAAACAGCTGATGAAATTCAATGAAGTAGACATGACAGAGGATTAAGACTTTTAGAAACAGGAAGAGCTGGTATTCGTGACCTTAAAATTGTCAACTTATTTGTGTGATGTTTCTGGCTATTATCTAATGTAGATTTTAAGCTTTCTGAATTTCTGATAATTCTGGAATATCATATTTATCAAAACTGTCAAAGTATCAAAAATGTTAATATTAGAAAATATTTAATTTTTAAATAAATTGATACCTGAGTTTTTCTTCTCATTTAATCACTAATTTTTCTTCTCATGTAATCATTAGGCTAAAAATTAGGTGTATTAATTATCTAAGAGGAATTAGTTTAATCTTGGTGATTTAGTTTTCACATCTACCACTGGACAATAGTTACATGAGAGGACAATTGCATAAAATAACACACAAAAGAATTTGCTCTCCTCCATCATTATATAAGGTATTAATGATTCAACTATACTGTTGAAGTGAAATAAGCATGTATATTTTATTTATAAAAATTTTTAATTCTGCATACTAGTATGCATTTTAGTTGTTTTTGCATTCTTTTGATGATACAGCATGTTTTGTTGTTTGAGGAACATTTGTACTTTTTCCATAGTGATTGCATTCTTTTACCTTTCCACCAGGAATGTACAAAAGCTCCAATTTGCATAGCAATCTAATCTATGTTGTATTTGTTTTTTTCACAAAATTCTTCCATTCGTTCATGTATTCTTTCAGGTATGAAGTGAAAATTCATCATGATTTACCTTAAATACTTCCTGATTATTAGGAATGATAAGCTGCATCTTATATACATTTTGGAAATTTGAATGTCTTTTATGCAGAAATGTTTTTCTACACATTTTATTTGCTTTTTAAATTTTATTGATTTTGAACTACTATGATGGCCTAACACAATTTTGGGTGTTTATTCAAAGGAAATAAAATTGTGTGTCAAATTTGTGTTTCTATTTATACATTAATTACAGAATTATTTACTAAGGCCAAAATCTGTACGTAACCTAAATCCTCAACAATTGAGGAGCAGTTAAAGAAAATGTTCCATATATATGCAATGAAATATTATCCACACATAGTAAAGCATAGTATGTCTGAAATGAACAACTCATGTAAACACTCATGTATTTCATATGGTTCTGCTTATAGAAGTCATCTAGACTATCAAATGCATAGAATCAGGATTAAATGGAGATGCTAGGTGGTAGAGGAGAAGAATTGGAGAGTTGCTATGGAATCAGAATAAAGTTTCAGATATTCATAATGAACTAGTTTTAGAATTGTGCTCTATCACACTGAGTCTATAATTTAATATACTATAGTTTGTAATTGATAATACTTCAGAGAATAAATTTCACATTACCTGTTTATACCAAGAAAAAATCATTTTTCTTTATATATTATATTTCAAGGATTTGACTTTACTAATTTAAACAAAATACTACTTGCTTTAGGTGTTCAATTCATTTTAAATCCTTAAAATTTCCTTTTTGGCATATTGAGTGAGCACCCATAAATTATAAAGGAATCCTAGCATTTTCATTCCTAAAACAAATAAATAATCTTCTAACAAACACTGGTAATTTTGAGATAAAATTTTGATTCATAAATAAACATGTACACAATAGTAACAGCATATGTATATTGGACAACCATTGCTTAAATTCCTATTTTTATGACCAATATTAAAAAACTACACACACTGAAAGCCATGTATGTACTTTGGGAAATTCAGTTTAATATTGCCTTATGTTATACTGTGCCTTCTTATTATAAACTCTTTATCAAAAGCATAATGCAATCCTCTGCTGTCATGAATTGAAAAGGCATTTCTGATGTAAATTTAAAAATTAATAAAATTCTTACATATCACCATTGTCTTTATGACCATATTTTGATTATATAAATGTGTTCTTAATTTTAAATGGCTTTTGAAGTTCTTAGTATTTAACTAGCTGTTATTTATTTCTTAGGAATCATTCTTAATGTACTATTTTAAACAGAAAACATAGGCCTCAGTGGAAACTGAATTTAATTTTTACAAAATGCAAGTAAATATCTCCATTTTGGCACCAAGCAGTCTCCTTGCCATGAGGCAATACATGATGTGTGTACACAACAATTTATAGACAGAAAACACTGATAATCTATATCAAGATAACTTAATGTGCGAAACTTAGAACTATTTTTGAGAATTATTTCATTATTTATTGCAAATTCCTTTCACATAAGATAGTGGTAATGAAGCTATGGTATGGTCATGTTATTGTGCTTTTCATTTAAGAGAAAGATGTTGAAATAGAGTTGCTTTATTTCCACACTAAAACCTTAGTATTCAGGTTTGACTGCAGTGTTGGCACTTTGTGGTAAGTGAGTTTTCAGTTGCAGCAGGTCACTGTCAGGCTTTATGTTTGGACGTCCCCCCAAGCCTCATGAGTCATGGATGCAACTGAGTCTAGTATTTGTGATTGGTTGTCTAACACTGGGATTGGCAGTGTGAGTGCTGCTCCTGTCCAGGGGCAGGTAGCCAGCCTACAACACAAGGGAGGGAAGGAGTGGGCTTATTCTCTTTTGCCCTTTTCACTCTTGTCTCTTGCAGCTGCCATGAATGGCTGACCCTCAGCCAAGCCACTCTGCCTTGGAGCCAGCTGAGTGTGGACTGAAATCTCCAAAAACTGTAAGCTAAATCTTTCCTTTTTTCATTTTGTGTATCAGGTTCTTTGTCTCACCAATGAGAGAAAAGTAACCAAGATAATCACTGTACCATTTTTTTTATACTTTTATGAACAGTTTCAATTGGAGTCCAAAATACATTTATTATTTCAATACATAGTAATATATTTCTTTCTCTTTTTTATAATGCATTTCTTAAATGTTACTTTAGAAAATTAAAAGTGTAAACAGGTTAATACTGTTGTTACTTATTGTTAATATTTACAAGTTCATATTTTACAGGTTCAAAATCTATTATAAGTTTATTGTTACTGTAGTATGTAGTTTTGAATACCAAAACATTGTAATGTACTTTTTTGAAAGATTTTAGAACCTCAAAATCTTCTTTGAATTAGTACGTATATTTTTCTTTATGGTGTGTATTCTTTTCACAAAAATGTGATTCAAAATAAGTCTATTGTATCACAAGCTTTACAAGATGAGAATTTTGAAATAAATGTCACAGACTTATATATTTGGGCTAATTTTACTCCTAGGAATGTATTTTACAGAAAAATAGATATTTTTGAGAAATCATAAAATGACAAGTATGTGCAACCAATATGTTTAATAATGATTTTGTTAAATGTACTATATATTGACATTTATACAGGTGAATACTGCAGGTTTAGCTATCAATAAAATGTGAGTTATGGTTTAAAATACTGTTAATTATGACAGAAACCATTAAATATTATTAAATACATGCTTGTTTTAAATATTCATATTCATTAATAATTATATAAATTCAGATGATGTAACTAATGAATAAATTGATAAATTTGACTTGATAAAAATTAAAACACTTTTTGAAAGAACCTACATAGAATGGAAGAAGTGTGGTAGATATTGAAAAATAGTATTTATGATCACTATGTTTAACAAAACATTTGTCTCCAGACTATAGTTGTCTACATGTATGTATATATCGGTGTCTGTGATTTCATACTTTGGAAACTCGAAAATTCCTAAGTATGGGAAATTACCATAAAATTTTAACTGCAAAAAGACAAGTAGGGATATTTGTGAACAAAAGAAATTCTTCTCTTTCCTCCCTTCCTTCCTTCCTTCCTTCCTTCCTTCCTTCCTTCCTTCCTTCCATTTTTCCTTATTTCCTGGCTTCCTTTATTTATTCCTTTCTTTCTTCCTTTCTTCTTTCATTTGAATCCACAGAGTCGCATATGCTGCACAAGTGGTCTATCTCTTAGGTATATTCATACAATTTTGTTTTACAAAGACTTTCACTAAATTGGCATGGGTAATTTTAAACAAGTGGCCCTCTCATCTCAGCTACTATCTGTAACTACAATGTTCAATTTCTTAATAGCAAAAACCCATGTTTCCTCAATCTTCCTTACTGTGTACGGTTTAAAAAGTAATTATTTTTTAAACATATGTTTTAAATGTTTTATAAAGTACTAATTTATATTTTAGTGAAATCTTGCTTTTCCAAACCTATTGTACTTGAGTGACAAAAATTAAACAACACTGAATTTTGTATTTTCAGCAAAATGTGTTTTTATTTTTGTTATGTGGATAAACAAAAAGCAACTAAAATATTATTTATTGTATAAAAGTCATACGCAGATATTCAAGAAAAACAAGATGAAAATTTGAAATTAGAATATCTGAGATTAAATCATGTATTTGAACCTGATGTATCTACACTTTGGCAAGTCATTTAGTCTCTGTGAATCTCGTTTTTCCCCTAAGTTAGCATGATAATAATGACATATATTTAAAAATTACATTGAGTATTAAATATCATGTATAAAGAAGACTTTCTAAACAACACATAATTCATCAAAAGTTCATAAGAAAAAAATTTCAAGACTATATTCTTGACCCGCACAGCAACACTTGCCAATGCTAATTTTTAAAATACTGCCCTTTAAAATCAACTCTTCTTTAAGGACAGAAAATATACATCTCCCATGGTACCCACAAATAGATCTGATATGACCTATTGGACAGCTCATTAATTCAAACTGCATCCAACTCTTCAGCGAAAATAAATAATGCAGTTATTTCTAAAACTACAAGACAAAGTCTATTATACTAAACAGTTGATATTTCATGTTCTACTATCATCATTCACTTCTTTTAAAACTGGACCTTACAATTCAAACATAAATTAACTATGTATCAAATCATGGCCATGCAGGTGGTTTTAAATAACTCTTCAAACTATGTCTTAAGGTTATCACAAATAGTATATGCAAACATTTTGTCATTCCCTTAATTTATCAATGTCTACTAACTCAAAGTCACTTCAGGAAAGTTTTTCATTTATAAGAAAACCGATATTTGGAGAAGTATTATTCTAAAGAGTTTTCAAACCTTCATTAGTCTCATAAAAATCTAATATCTAGCTTCTACTTTTCATACATAAAAGTAATACTTTCTACAACTCATACTTTCTTCTTCCAGTAACAAGTTTATACAAAATGAGACCACAAAGCATGACAATTCCTTTAGTTCAAGGGTTGCATTACAACACAGACAGAAAATAAAATCAAATTTTAAACAAATAGGCACAAATAAAACCCAGAATTGCTATTAATGTGATGATTTGTTCTTGGAGCAACAGCTGTTCAAATACTCTCCTCTTCCTCATCATCTAAAACAGTTTATAGCACACTGTTTTGCATGTTAACTAATATTAAACTGATTAAAGAAAATATCTATTAAATAACTTGTGTGCTTCCGCTTCCAACAGAGAATAGTGCTGATATGGATTTTTAAGTACATTTTAAGTAGGATACATTTTCAGAGAACAGTACAATGTTACAAAAAGTTACTGAGGCAAAAATACTCATATGTCAGTTTTCATTTGGCACTCTTCTGTCTCATTCCTGCCTCTGAGAGTGATGCATAGGAAATTCCTTCGTCTCTGAAAATCTTTGGGAGACCAATACGAATTAGAAAACAGAAGGTCACAGAGAACAATGCAGGTCACTCAGAAAAATCTCAGATTAAAGAGCCAACTTCTCTGCTGCTAGGCAAAAACCTAATATGTAGAGAGGGAAAGTCCTCAGATCTTGTTCTGCTTAGACACATTTTACTGTCTCTTATTGCTTTTCAGGTCACCGGAGTAGGAAATTCCTCAGAGCAGGTAGAGTTTAGGAACGCAAACATTCGGTTACTGATGCCCAGCGGTGTAAGTGGGAATATGTGCTACCTGTATTCTATTCTTAGGTAAATGCAAGGCTAGATGAAAGCTTTTGAAAAGGTAAATATGAATGGAGGTCGATCCTTGCTGATTATCAGTTCATTTCTCATTTTTTTAATTGAGAAAATATTAAAGGGGCAGTTTGATGCATGCATCATTTGGGGCAAGACTTAGCTTTGGAGATGGAATCCCCTTTGGAACAAAACAAAGATGTGATTTCTACCATTGGGTCTATCCATTCATATAATTTTAGTTCTCCTTATTTTAATGATACAACTACACATTTTACAGCAAGCAATTTATTAAGATAAACATGAAATATTCAGATTTACAAAGGAAAAAAAGCTCTCTTTCGCACCCTTAATTATCCAATCTCACTCATCAACAATAACAACTATCAATAGTTTGGTGTGTACTTTTTCTGTTGTTCAAAATATATGATTTCATTGTTACAGAAACAGTGGCATATTATCTAAACAATTTTATCTAAAAGCATTTGAATTAGACCATTTTGACTTAAGATACGGAATTATAATTAAAACATTAAAAGATGCAGAGATTGATATATCTTCAAAAGAACAGCTAGGCTGGAGTTCTGTCATACTACAAACTTACTATTGTAAGAAATGATGGCCCCAAACACCCAAGTCATTTTTAATCAGACTGATGCTAAGCATCAGTCTGATTAAAAACACCAAAGAAGTCTAGTTCTTACTAGCACAACTGCTTTTAAAGGATAAAATAGTTTCAAATTAAAAAAAAAAAACTTATCTGCATATTTTTCCTAAACATTTAAGCAGTTCAGCTTCCTACTTCCCAAACTCAATTTACTTTTAATTTCACAGGTTATAAACTTCCCAAAGCTAGTAACAATTGACAGACATTCTTCTGAAATTATAAAATGAGGAAGTTTTATCTCCTAGGTTCCTTTTTCACTGGCTTTTCTCCAAATATTACAAAGCCTTTGTAATACATCCTGGTTATTAACAGAAATATGAAGCTAGGTCACAGCACACATTGCACTAATATTGCTTTCTAGGGCACCACTTTTGTTTTGTAAATGCCACTTTAAGAAAAACCTTGTCCTTAGGGATAAGCAATTATGTTTGTCACTTTTGATCATAGATAGACAATTGTATTTTCTAAATTAGGTTATTACAGTCTGTTTATTGGAGAGTTATATATGTCCAATTTTGTATTTTCTAATAGACCTTAGATAGTTCTACTTGAATTTTTTCAGGTACCAAAACTGAGTACATTTAATAAGGGCATTTATTCAGACCTGAATTCTCAGAGTAGGGTATGTTGTATGTTCTCCAAATGAACATATAGTTTTTCAAGTTTTACTCACTGGACAGGAAATGCAAGTTTCCTTTTCTGAGATTTCAGATAATGTAGTTTACCCCAGTGTTCCTAGGTAGCCAAACTAAAGAGTTATGTACTACAGTGGAATCAATAGAAGACGTGGAAAGAAATGCACCAACTCTGTACCAATCTCTTTCCCTTGATGGAGAAATAAGATGCTTCGTTGGCTAAGTATTCTGGATACAGATGAGAAACAGTAACAACATAATCCGAAGATACCTGACAAGAAGATCCTCACAGCTGATCTCACAGCCATTCTCTCTCAAGCACCTCCTACTTTATTTTGATTTTGGTCTGTATTGAATGAGAAAAAAGTGTGGTTTGTTTTTGCTATGAGTTCCAAAAGACGGGATTGTCTCATCAGTTTCCTTTGACCAGGAAAACCAAGATCAATTCAGGGCCACAACAGCAAGAACTGGAAAAAGTAAAGTTTATTGTTATTCATTTGTTCTTGATATTTTTGCTTCTTATTAATCCAGTTTTATTTGAATTGTATTTGAGGTCAAATCCATCTATACTTGTTTATGGAGAGTTGAGACAGACAAGTTGTTGTTAGACAAAAGAAAGCAAGTCATTTCTTTCCCTTCGATTCAGTCTCTAGGGTTGCCCTCAGAATAGGCTTTCGTAATTCATGTTGGCTCAGGAGTCCAGGAGAAGGTCACCCTAGAGTTTGGAATCATGGTGTCTTAACACTCAGAGTGGTTCTTTGCCTAAACTTGATTTAGCACATATGATTTATAGTAGGGTTTTAAGGAATGAGGTTACTGGAGGAGTGAAATTAAAGAAGCAGCAGCATAATCAGAATCTAAATTAATCAATTTCTGGTGGAATAAGTTCAAATAAATATTCAAAAGTAAAATATGGCACTAAATTTAAAGTGCTTGAAGTTACAGTAGAGGGTCTATAAAATAATGCAACATTTTTGATGTATAAAATTATTCAAAAATTAGAATTGATTTATCAAAATAGAATTGAAAAAATATATCATAAACAACATTGTTATTTGATGAAGAATAATTTTTCTGGTGTGATATGAAGACTCTTTGTATTTCAACATCTTGATCTGTATCTCCATTCTCATAGACCGGACTGGCACCAACTAATGGTGGCTTGTATGGCAGTTTAACTCGTTAGATTCTCAGTTTAGAACGCTTCCCATCTTCAACTTTTAAAAATCAAAACAAAATAATACTATTTGTAGAAAGTTTAAAACTCAAATTCATGATGATTTTAATACCATATATAAGGGGGTGAGTACCTTTAGGCCACTTCCCTTGCTGTGCTATTTTCTTTCCTGATTGTGTGTGTGTGTGTGTGTGTGTGGTGTAGGGAATTAAATCCAGCATGTTCACACTGAGCTGCACACTCAGTCCTATTTATTTATTTCTTTGAGACAGTGCCTCACTAAATAGCCCAGATTGGACTCAAATTTACAACCTGCCTACCTCACCTCATCTACCAAGTGCTGAAACTGCAGGCATGTACTAATCCCACTTAAATCTCCTTTTACAAGGAAATCTCCTGAAGATGTCAGTAAACATAGTTTATAAAAATTATTTCAACCTAGTAAAACTTTTTTCAGGGGAAAGTTTGGTGTCTATGAAGTAAGTAGCATAGTTTTTCATCTCATGGTACTTCCTTTATCTCATTTATATGCACACTCATTATCTGTTTTGTGACTAGAGAAAAATCACAAGTTAGGGCAAATAAGTAAAAGTGCCTAGGGAAAAAAAATTAGAAAGATTATATAAACAGTTACAAGCCCATAATAATTTTTGAGAATGTTTTATGAAGACAACAGTGTACAAAACAGTTTGTTTAAAGCATATCTTCTCTGGTTACATACTCATAGGAGAGAATGCAGAAATAACACTTAAAAACACATTATCCCTCCTTTTTGGTAATGCTAAGTACAAGTGGTACTGATGTGTGAGAAAGAAAGAGCATTTGATATGAAAACCACAGTGAATAACAATTCCAAGAGGGATCACATTAACTGAATTTATCTGGTAATAAATGCATTAAGTTGAACAATAAAAATAAAGAGCATAAATGTAGAAAAGATATCAGATTATCATTATTTGCAGACGAAAGCATCATACACTTACAAAACCCAAAATCATCAAGAGACAAAAAAAGCAATACAAGCAATTTAAGTATCATAAGATAGAACTGGAAAATCAATAGCATTAATTTACATCAAAAAATATCAGACTAAACAATATAAAGAAAACACAATAAGCTTTGACAGTACTAGATAGGGTTACATAAATATATAGACATAATCTTTAAAAATATACTGCATTTAGACAAATGCCTAAAAAATTTTAATGAGAAGTATAAAAGTCCAGAATATAGAGAATTTTATATCAGCTTTCAACATATGAGCCCAAAAAATGGTTTAATTTTTTAAAAAAATCATAAGTTTAATGCATATATAAATAATATTTTAAAAATGTATTTTAGAACTCAACATAGAAAACACTGCATTTTATTTATTTGAAGATGTACAACCTTTCAAATGTTAACTCTAAAATTATAATATATTTCATACTTGATGAAATATCATAATTTAACTTATTTGTCATACATAATATGTTTTGTTATATAGAATGATGTCAGCCAATATAAGTAAAAAGTAAATTAGAAACCATTTTTCACAGAACAAAAATATGACATTTTAATAGTGGCAATATACTATTTATCAAAAATAACAAAACAAAGATTAAAAGAGATGTCAATATTGTTTCAGATAGAGTACAGAAGAAACAGCAACTGAGATATATACAAAAAGTTTTATGATCAGCAAATAAGTAATTATAAATTAACTGGAAAATGAACTATTTTTCACAGAATTCACTAAGGTAAAATATCTTTACATAAAAGTGTCAAATATAGAAATAGAAATTACTTAACACTTTAACAAAAAGAATTGTTAGAAATTACAGAAGAAAAGTGTATCTTTGTCTACATTCAGACTTTATGTGTTGGTTTGTTCTTCTCTATTATGACTCACCCATATATGAAGAATAGCATATAAAATATATGTTCACATTTAAATACTAATACAGAAAATAGTACTTAACCTACCAGAGTAATAAATATATTGTCAGGACTTCTGAATGTTTCCCAGATCTAATTCTCTTCAGATTCAGAGAATTCTTGACACTATAAACATACAGTCTTTGCATTCCTTGATGGACAGTCCTCACTCATCACGGATTTCTATATGCAAACTTCCCCACTTGCTCAAATTTGTTTTTCCCAAGTCAAACTATATTGATTTTGTGGTCATTCGGGGAATCTGTATCACGTGTGAAGGATTCTGGGAGTTCTCACATATTACTAGTTCAGTTTGGACAAGGCAATATTCTACCTTTTTGTCTCGGGAAATAGGTGCTCTTTTCAATGTCTGCTTAGTGCCATTTTTCTTTTTCACATTTGAGCTTTTTTGGTAGTGGTGGTGGCTCATTTTTTAAAATGGCTCATAGAGAGTGTTGAAATGATAGTGTTCTTAAACGTAAGAAATCTGTGCTGTGACTCCCAGAGAAAATACAAGTGTTGGATAGATTTGCTTTGCTGTGGGTTATAGAGTTGTTGATTCATAATTGACCAGAAGTTGGTAAGAACCTAATTCTATGTTACCTTATAGCAGTATGACAGCAATTTCTAATTCAGTGTTTGTGGGAAAGTTTAGAGACAAAAATTAACGTGAATAATGTCAATCACAAGTCAACATAGTGCTCAAACTGTTTATTTTTTACATTTATCTTTTCATACTATGTGTGATCTGTAACTTGCTTTTTTTTGTTGAATGTTATATTTGTGAAATGTAACTCATCTGCTGATGTGGTTTTTAGACTATAGCATGAAATTTTTCTCCAATTAAAAAAAAAAAGACTGTGGATATAGTTCTGGAAAAATCACTTGCTTAGCATGTGCAAGGTCTAAACTTGATCCAAAGTGCTATAGAGAAACGTGCAAACAACACCAAACCCCTCAAAAATCACATAAAAAAGTTGAAAATCAAAAGAAAATTGAAAATCAAATATTTCTCAATCTAGGTTTGCTTAACTTATTCAAGGAAGACACCTGCCTATTCCTGCTCCAGCGAAGTCTTTCCAGCTATGGTCCTTTATCACCTGCGTAACAAGCCATTTTGTGCCTGCTGAATTTGCTCATGGCTTGGCTTCACTTTAGTCTCTGTCAAACTGTTGTTTTCAAGATGATCCCTGACATACTCTTAAAATTATTTTAATATATTCATTAGTATTATAGTTTCTAAGCAACACTATTTGGAGGACTTGTCGTGGCATGCTGACATAATTTTAGCAAGCATATATTTGTTCCTCTGTTAAATTATCTCAATGGCTATGTGGAAAGTATTGTTAAATGCATGAGCTGAATTAAAACTCAAAAATAGGCAACAGCTACTCTGTGTGTTCTAATTACACAGCAGTAAATATGTATTCTAAATAAATTTCTTATAATATTAAGGATTTTAGTCTTGAAACCTATATTTTGTTTTGTTTCAGAGAGTGGAAAAATTATAGAATGAGTGGGGGGAAAAAAGACAACATGTATTAAAGAATTTCCCATTGGTGCTCTTCACTGTGAGATCAGTACCAAAAGCTGCTTATTTATTTCTAAAGTGGGGATTTTTTTTTTAATTTTTGTTTGATTCTTTTTTGTTTGTGTTTTTTTTTCTTATCAGTTTCAGGAATAAAGAAAAGGCATTTTAAGTCCTTGAGTCTGTTGAATGCTTTCCTGGCTAGAAAAAATTATATATATATATATATATACACACTATATATATGTTTATATTTATATAAATTTATGTATATATATTATATATATAAAATGAATCAGGAATGAACTTTCCTACTTTTCTATCCTTATTTTGTCCTTCAACAAACTCTGGAGGCAAAAGTTGTTTGTCTCCAGTGTTGGATTTTAAAGGTCACTGTTTTATTTTATAGCTGTAGGATGGTTTTTATTTCTAGATATTTTACATGACCCATGGTAAATTAGACTCTAACCTGTGCTGAAGGACAAACTCTAACTGTGCCTAATATCCTCGACTTCATTTCCCTACACTGGACTGAGTGCCTTAAAGTTGACTTACCAAAGTCCTGTGGTAATTCCTTTTGATGGACACTTGCCAATGTATTATAATCTTTAAAATTTTAGAGTGTGAAATATGCAAATATTGTTAAGAATTTTAAAACTCTAGTTGAGATTTGTCAAGTTACTTAGTCTAAAGCAACCTGTGATATTTTCAGTAAAACAGAGAAAAATGACCCTATTATCTCATGACTCTTGTAGGAAGTAAAGTAGAACATTTAAGATGTTTAGTAAAATGGGCTAGGAGGTTTAGCTCAGTGTCATAAGCAAGCATGAAGTCGCGAGTTCAATCCCCAGTACAAAAAAAAAATTTGGTAAAATGATTGACATTTAAATGATTAAAAGATTTATTATCAAATGGGTATGTATTTTAAAAATCATTAAAATATCAGAACTCTTTCTGTTGTAAGTTTCATTACAAAATGTTATAAAAACTAAAATTTGGAATATGAGTATAATTAAACATGAGAGTTTAATTCAATAGGAAGAATGGCAAGTAGAAAAGAAAAATATTCTAATTTCATGTTTCACAAAATAAAATTATACTTCATTGTTAGTCAGCATTTACTTTTATTAAGAAGATCCTTAAAATACATATATAAATACTAATAACTTGTAGTTAGATTAATGCTGTTTTCAAAGTTTAAGGTACCATGTTTTACTTTGTGGTATCTATCTATAACATCCATAAATTTATTTATTCTGAATTTAAATGATGAGGATATACTTGGTACACAGTAAATTTCATTTGAATAATTTATGATTTAATGAAAAAGCCATTAACCACTGCACATACATGGGTGCTTAATCCTTAACATTTTACATTGCCACTTGTGATACAAGTTTAAGTGATTTCAGAAGCAGAGCTCAGTTCTCCTGGTGACATTTGTATGCCACAACCAATGGCTACAGCCATTCACCAGAGGTAAGAATTTAACAATCAGCTCTACACCTGGAAGAATCCAAGAACTGGTTGCCCATTGTTCCCTTTAAAGTCAGTATTCAGGTGTTTGTCCTGGATCTGTAAGTGATCCTTGCTCTTTGCCTTCTGTATGCCACTAGCTGGTAAGATCTTTCCGCCTGATTCTTCATCCCAGTTTCCTGAGAGCCAGGAATGAAGAACTAACTCACAACCCCTCCCTGCCCGAGATCAATAGTAGTGAATCCTGGAAGTTATTTTATATTCTGGTGGTGTATTGAACTTCTACCTTGGTTTTTTTCTACAGAACCATAGGGAGACAAATGTTTACCTCCATCCCCCTTAATGGTCAGGCAGGCATAAACTGGACCATTAGAGCAGGTTACTGATTACTCTAAAACTATAAACCTAATCAAGATGTGATTTCAGAGAACTATTTTTACTCAGAGATTAAAGGGTTTTTTTTAAAAGCTAAATAATTTAGAATAATCCAGGGAAAACTTGTGTTATGTGATAACTCAAAAGCATACCAAATTAAAATTCCTGCTATAAAATTGAATATATCATAAAACATGAATAATATAAAATCTCATTCAGTTTATTTACTCTCCTTAAAACACAATAAACCATATATTGATTCCTTAGAAGAGAAATGAGATTAACCTTGTGACATTCATTTAACTGGCAAATAAAACAAGTTCCATATTGAGGTTCTGCATTGTAGTTGATGTAATAAATGTGTCAAAAAGAATAGAAAAGGTATGAAAATTAATTTTAAAATAAAAATAAATAAATTTGATGGCTTCAATTCCCAGTCTAAAAAGAATATTGACCAGAAAACATTTCTCAGAATAGCATTAAAGTGTGTTATAAAAATTGAGACAATGGGGGTTTATTTACATGTAAAATTTTTAATTTCTTATGAATGAAGTATTTGGCATTTGTAATTCATTTGCAGACATTTATATTCTTTTATTCATTTTCATGTTTAACACACACATAAGAAGGGAAGCAAAGTCTGAAAATTGTTTTAAAGGAATAAAGACCTAGTAGACTGAAATAATTGTCAATAGTCATAAAACCATCAACCATTAAAAAAATCTATTTAAAACAAATCCAATCAACTTTACCAGAAATGGGTAAAATATTTAGATTTTCCAATTCCTAAGCTAAGCACAGTTAAAAGTTATGAACATTTTAGATGAAATAAAGATAATAGGTCTTAAAAAGTTCCAAAAAATAAGGCAAGGCTGCAAAAGACTTTTGAGCCTACCCAAGAAGATAACGCAATGGTAATTTTCCTGGTTTTGCAATTTACCTCATATAGTCCAAACTTAAACCTAAAGATATCAAACAAAACACTTATGTGTACAGAAAAAAAAAAAAAAAACAACTTACGTGCACAGAAAGAAAAATCCCTAAAAGACTAAAAAGGTACAATTTAGAAAGACAGAAACATTGTAAATAACTTCTTTATACTTGTTAAACATAACAGAGAAATTTGTTGCACTTTCTATAAAAGTCAGCAAAGACCAAGTGAGACACCTGTACTTCCACCTAAAGCAGACTGCACTGAGTCACTCATTTCTCAATAACAGTAAGGGTAATTAAGGTCTCACTAGGAAGTCCACAATGTCATTGCTAGCGTTTAGTAACAACACTTCAATAGAGACCATCTGGGGAGTCTGCTAGTCTACCTTCATCCACAATTTCCTTTGATGCTGAATTGGATTCAGAGGAGAGACCTGAGAGACAATCAGAATTTTCCATCACTAAATAATTCAGGATCAACAGCACCTTTTGTAGCCTCTGGGTCACAAGACAACAATTAAGAAGTTTTTCCCTCCACTCAGGTTGACATCCATGGAGTTCCAGTGAGGAGCCAAAATTCCCACATCTTCTGTTGAGAATGAAATACCAAAAATCAAAGTTTTTCACCTTAGAAATTAAGAAAAGAAAAACAAATTAAAGGTAAAATAGGGAGAAGAATATATGTAATAAAAATTAGAGTAAATACAAATAAAAAAAGATATCGTCAGAGAAAAAAACCCAATTTATCCTCTAAGAAAATGAACACATTATTAAGCCTAAGAAAAAAGAAAGAAGACACAATTACTAATATCAGTAACAAAAAAGGGGAGATCATTGAGATATTATCTGTATTATAGGTTTGAGTTTGGATCTGTTATGCATCTTACTATCCAAAGTACTATTTTTCAAAGACTCTTGTGATAAAATCTGAGGAAAGAGAGAGAAGAAAGAAAAGGGAAATGCTGAAGATTGTATGGTCAAGCCAGACCATCTTTGTTGGCTGAGATTAATTGAAAGAAATATAAAACACAGACAGGGAAATGAACTAGGGGTACACAATGTTTAAAAGTCAAATTTTAACAAAAAAAGATAACAAGATTTATTATTTAGTGAAGATAAACATGTAATTCTAAAGCTCTGCACTGTATATATCAAAAGTAGCCTGATATTCATAAAATACATCAATATAGTGAACAAAAAGCATTTTCAAACCTCATAAAAAATCTTGAAGTTTAAATTCAAGAAAAATAATACTCAAATGAGGCATGTGATGGATGTATAAAGCAGTTTTTAAAAAGACAAAGATGCATTAAGGAGTGGAAGGCTTTTAGAGCAAAAATAGAAAGGTTTCATTGACTTCCAGACTGCAATGATTTAAAAACACACACTTCTTCTACATGCATTCAAGCATGTTCTTGTAAATTTCCCACACCTTTAGAAGAAAAAGAAAACCTTTCATGACTTTGTGTTTAGAGCCAGAAAAATATATGATACATGAACACTTCCACAAGGAAATACTTCCATAGGATCAAGCATATAAAAATTCTTATAAATATACAGTGGTTCTTATCCATGAATTCATATCTTTTGGCCCTATCACCTCTAAAAACTATAATGAATCCAAAAATCATTTGATAGGAGGAGTCATAAGAAGTACTATTCCAGGAGCTTCCTGTTTGTATTTTAAAATTATGCATTAGAATTATCATATATATCATATAATGTGCATACATAGCACAAAAATTCTAATTACATAATTTAAAATAGCATTACTGAGTCTATATTTTGTTTTCAATAATTTTTATAAGGCCTCAGGTTATAAATTTATAAGGTTAAAAGAGTATCTCTTAACCAGGGTTTTTGAAGGATATAACAAACTTTGTGCTAAGGCAAGCTTTCATGATTTAAATTAGTCAGCTTTCTTATCACCAGGACAAAACATCCAACACCCACAATGTACAGAGGCCTGGTTTGATTTGACATGGTGGGGGCCATGGTGAAGCAGAGATGCTTAGTTCACGAGGGACTGGAAGCAGGGCACTGTGGGACGAGGTCCATAGAGAGTATCCAAAGTCACATCTGAGGTTCCATGACCCCCACGAGTATACTTTACAATCTCTAAGGCACTTCTTAATCCAGCGAGGTTGACCTATCAAGCTTATGGTTCACTACATACCCACTGTCAACTTTATACATAGTCATATCTTCTTAAAGCATAATCTCCAAATAAACACGATAAATTAATACTTTCACCTAACACGATATCACCTTTCCATATAAAACCTAAACACAGCTCTCCTTCCCCCAATGCCCCAGCATTGGTAAAAAGTTCAAGTCAAAGTCTATTCTGAGATTCAATACAAACTTACCTGAGAATGTCTATAAAAATCAAAAACATGTTAAATATTGCCAAATACAGCGGCAGTGGGAAAGTATTCCACTTTCAAAACTGAGGAACAAGAGGATAGAAAAGAATTGGACCAAAGCAAGTCTAAATAAAACCCAGGAGTGCAAAAGCTTTAAGTTCTATAGTTTCATATCTGGCAAAATGTGAGTTCTTAGGGTTACCCAATCACTATGATCTTGCTAGTTTCAATCCACATTGCCATTCAGGCTGATTTCAATCACAGCTTGCAGTTTTCCTCACCTGACATTGCACATTTCTGACATCTCTAACTCCCTGCTGTTTCCTCTGCACCTGTGGTTTAATTCCCATGGCTGTGTGCACCGTTTACCTAGTACCTCCTTGCCGTACATTCCATGACTTCCGCTGAAAGCTGGATTGAAACTCTCTGATCACACAACTTTTGCATTCTGCATGCCAGTGAAATCATTGCAATATGCACAAAACCAAGAGTTTTTGTCAAAGTAATTGCCAGGTATCTTAGACCATAGCTACAGTGCTTCTTAGCACCTGTATATATGAACATAGTACTTGCTTTCACTTTAATGATTCTAGTAGTTTTAACAATTGTATCCCTTTGGCTCTAATTTTACACATAATTTCTTCTGGGAAAAAGTTAAATTTTTAAAATATTTCTGCTTAACTTTCTGTCTTTACACTCACTTTAAACCTGGCTAAAAGAAACTGACAGTTCTCAAGCCATTTCCTGAATGCTGTGTTGTGTTGAAAATTTGTCTACCAGATTAATTACCCTAATTCTCACAATTTAAAGTACAAGAGTTTTAATGCATCACCTGATTTTGGCATTTTAGTTCATATTCAGCTGGCCCCAAGGCAGAAGTAGCATAGTGGAAGGGAACAACAGAGAAAAGATGTGTAGTTCATGGTGGTTAGCCAGATGAGCAGAAAAGAAATGTACATAAGAAGAACCAGGGACTAGATACAGAAATCAAAGCACAACTTCCATGACACTCTCAGACATAGCCAGGGGGACATTTTCCTAATCTGCTAGTGGTTTCTTAATCGAATGAAGATTACTCATCAGTGCTAACAGTTACAACTGGAATCCTTCAAATTTTAGAAAGTAGAAATGTTTGTATTTTCAAAATTATGATAACTGAGAAATGTGTATATATGTACACAAATGCATATATGCATACTGTTAGGGGAACACAATTTTTTCTCTGTATAGAAATACTCTAAATGAATAACAAATACTTTTATTTTTAAATGATTATTAAACTTAATATATTATATATCTATTATAATGTGCAATTGATATAGAGGTATGAAACTCCAAATGTACTATATGTCTGGTGAATTTGTGCTCTCTAAAACCAAAGAATGAGTTTTAGGAACAATGGAGGTTAAGAGTAGAATATATTTTTTGAGATAAAGAAAGCTTCTATAAGAGACAGAGACAGAGACAGAGACAGAAAGCGTCCCCAGTGGGTTGTCTGGGGACTTTTATAGAACAAAACCACAAAGTGAGACAGGTCTAAGGTAGGGAAAACATTGGAACTTGCAGGGCAGGCGGGCATGAGGTGGGAAAGACTATGGTCAACCAGTAAGAGTAATTGCTCAGGTAAAATTGATTAAATTGGGAACAAATGGGGAAGCAAGTCAGGTAGCAAGTGGGCATGCTTAAAGAACCGTGATTCTTCTAGTAGTGGTTTGGTGTGGTGACTCCTGTCTTCATCAGGGTGAAAGAGACCTATTTAGAATATCAATCCTTAGAATGTGGGTGTATTTGCTTGATATTTTGTCTTGAGGTCTGGCCCACAGATGGAGGTTCTGCCTCTGACACTTGCAAGATATCTGGCCCTCTCCACTGGTTCCTTGGAGGACCCAGACCTGTCTGACTGTCCATAATAATTTTATCTAACTCAGTTGCCTGTAACATTATGATACTGCAACAGCAAATAACAAATCATACTCTGTTAAAATATTAGAAAAGCAAAAGAAATTTCATCCTTTTTTATATAGGTAGGCAGAGATTGTTTAATATATGTTTTCAAGCAAGCAAACATAGCTAGTCCCCAGTGAAAGATTTGTGCCATTTTTTGCAAACAGTTGATTCTACATTTATGTGATAATCAAGTTGATACCCTTGTTAACTGATTGGTTTGATTAACAAACACATTTTTCAGTGACAACAGGTAGTTTTACAAATTGGAGGAAGTTACTCTATAAATGATAATCTTTGCCCCTCACAAAAGCTAAAAGATTCATGGTCCTCCTAGATATTTGCATTTCAAGAAAATGACTCTTAGGTTCTTAGAAGAAACTTCTGGCTCATAAAATTCACAAAATATATTTTTAATACCCAAAAAGGGTAAGCATGGTGATGCATTTTGTAATCCCAGCACTTAGGAAACTGAGATAGGATTGCCTGGCTTTGACTTTGAAGCTATTCTGGGCTACTTAGTGAGTTCAAGAGCAGCCTGAAATATATAGTGAAATTCTGCCTCAAAAAACCAACTCCTCCCAAAAAGATTCAAAAGGATTTTTTTAAACATTTCAAAGAGATGAGAAAATGTTTATAGTTTCACATGTGTTAAAAAAATCCTCTAAGAATAATTAAGGGAAGGAAATATTTTTAAAGAGAATTAAATCACATTTTAAAAAATTTCCATTTGTTCTTTCAACATGAAAATACATATTCGTATGTATATGGACATAAATTCTCCTAGTCACCTTTTCCTCTTTGCTTTCTGTTAATCTGTATTGACAGTTATACTATTAATATCAGCATCATTAAAATACAAAGGTATAGAATTATTTTTATCTAAATGAAATCATTTTCTATGCTGTCAGTTTATTAAGTTGCACATTAAAATCTTGCTAAATATCTCTGGCACATGCTATCATAAATAAATATTTAGCAATTTAAAAAATTCTAGTATATATTCTTCCTCTTATTTACAGTTTATATTCTGGTTTCTTTCATGAAAAAAATTATTTAGAGATAAAGTGCAATTATTTAGAAATTTATCAATGTGTTCTTACATTAGTCATTCATCTTTTGTTGTTTAGTAGTCTTCCATAGTATTTATATGCCACAATATACTTATTTATTCATCTATTGATCAACATTAGGGTTGTTTCCAGTGTTTGATTTTTAAAGCAAAAGTACAATGATATTTGTATGCAAGTTTCAATGTTGGGTAAGAACAGAATTTCTGGGTCATAAATTTTAACATACATTTGTCCTTAAAATAATATAATTTTATCAACCTTAGTTTTCATATACATTAGGTCTCTAGGTGAGTTGAACCTATATACATGATACATGTAATATTTTACATCCTTTGACCTGTATCTTTCTATTTTATTCCCCATCCTACTACTGATAACTACTCTTTCACTTTCTATTTCTGTGTATTATACAGATACATTCTACATGTAATGTAGATCACGCAATGTTTTCCTTTGAAGTCTGGCTTATTTCATTTTAGAGCATCCCTCTATTACTAACGTTTTACTAGTGTAAGAACCCATCTTTATTTTATATATCTCACTGGAGTTGTATGTGGCAATAACAGTGTTCAACAAAGTTATGTGCTATTAACTTCAAACATTTCTTCTGCACTATCTTTCAACATTTTTAAAACATTCCAAATTAAGATCAACAGCATAAGATAAGAACATGAAACTAAGGCCAATTATTCTGTTAGTTTTACCTTTAATAAACAGACATTCATTTGCAGGATATATTTTTTTCTGGGTTCTACTAGTTTTCTTTAGTGCTGGTGGTCAGAAATAATATTTTCTTAATTAACAGTTTTAAAATTCAGTGGAATATAAAAGTTCATATGGTAATGAAAAGTAACTTTTTAAAATTAATTTTTTAGAGTATTCTGGTGCAATTAAGGAGCAGAATATAAAAGTAAAAGTGGCATTTATTCTAAGGATGTGGAGAAGAGCCCATAATCAACAGTGGTCTGGCTTTCTCTGGCCAGAATATAGGGTATAGGATATACATAACTTTTGATCAAGGGTGGTGCTTAGGGTGGCATTGATGACATGCAAGGAGTTGAATGGAATTTTCTTCACGTGCACTGGTAAAGGAAAAAGGAAGTTGTAATAGGGGAAGGACGAAGTGACCTCAGTGGAAAAATCCCCAATTTGGCTTTCCATCACCATAATGTCCTGTAATTTATTTTAAAGCAAAACTCATTTCCATCTTTTTTTATTGTTAGGAAAAGGGCAAAATATCTCTCTTACTACTTCTTGCTGAAAGGGGGCACTGTATTGGGATGATGGCTGACGCCCATGTAGAAGCTGGTACCAGGTGTTTGAGCCAGGACAACTTTATCATTGGTGAATGCTCACATCCTGGATTGGAAAAACAAAGAGACAAGGTGCTATGAAGAGGCAGACCACTATCATATTTAAGGACCAAGGAGAGGTAAAAGAAAAGGTGTCTTTGATCTGAATATGCCATTCCATGAGGGCATTCCATGGTGAGGAAGAATCTGAAAAATAAGCATGGAGTTGGGATGGGTGGAGTTATGAGAGGTAAATATTCCCACATCTGAAAGGGTTAAAAGTGTAGGTAGGACTTGTCCTTGTTTTAGGATGTGAGCTGCAAGGAATAAGAAGCATGAGAAATATAAGGCCTGATGATTGAATCATGTTTGGGAAATTATAGAGTAGGGATGGGGAGGGCCGTGGCTGTGTCACTATAAGTGACATCAGATCTTAGACTTACAGGAGTCTCATGTTTAACTAAACAGCTGAGGGCAGAGAGAACTAAGATAGCTATAGTGAAAAAATTAACTAATAGAATGTAAGGGATCAGGAACCAAATAAGATAATAAAACATGACCTAGCCTGAAAATTGTGGCTGAGGGGCCTTTGTGAGATGGAGACAGGAGATAGGCGATGATATGACCACTCAGAATGTGTAGAGACAGGGGAATTAGGGTTAGGAGGGCACCACTTAGCTTGAGTGAAGTGGAACCAAGATGGCAGTTCAGTGACCTTAACCACCCTTGAAGTTCTGAGGAAGACCAGGTAGGGGCCACTCCGTTTTAGTTGTAGTCCTGTTGAGAGATCTGAGAAATAAAGACTGGACCATTATCTGACTGAATACGCTGAGGTAAACCAAACCTTGTGATGATTTCCTGTAACAGAAGTTTAGTAAATACATTACCAGTCTCCCTGGTTGTGGGAAAGGCTTTTATCTATCCTGAAAAAGTACAAACAAAGGTGAGAAGCTGTTTGAGAGTTTTGTGGCAGAGCATGTGTGTAAAACCTACCTATCAGTCCTGACCAGGGGTGTGTCTGTGAAATTGATGACTAGGAAAGGAAAGGGGTAGTATGTGTCTCTGAGGAGAGGTTTTACTACAGAGATGACAGGTGTGAGTTCTTGAGACCTCAGAGTGTCTGGGTCAGTCTACATAAAAACAAAGGAATCATGACAATCAGGGTGAAGGGGGATGTTTAAAAAAAAGGCATTTTTAAGGTCTATGACTATGAAGTGAGTGGTGGAGGGAGGAATATGAGAGAACATAGAACAAGGGTTTGGCACCATTGGGTGAACTGAGGTAACAGCATCATTGATTACCCTAAGGTCTTGCACTAGACGATAAGACCCATCAGGCTTGAATACTGGGAGAACGGGAGTATTATAGGGTGAATGCATAGGTTTAAGATTGTCTAAAAGGCACTTGATTATAGGTTTAAGTCCCTGTAAACGTTTGGACACTATAGGATATTGGAGAATGCAAGGAAAAATTGAAGGATCCCTGAGATGAATTAAAATAGGCATGGCATGGGTAGCTTGGGGGGGGTTGGAGGTGTCCCAAACTATGGGATCGACCAGAGAAGAAGGAAGTGGAGGGGATGGCTCTGCAGCACACTGTAAGGGTATCTGGAGGATGAGAGCTGTGGAGAGGGAGAAGGGAAGGGAGAAGTTAAGCTTTTGAAGAAGATATCTACCTAAAAGGGGGTGTGGGACATGTTGGAATTACTAGAAACCCACGAGTGAAAAAGAGCCTAGAACCTGCATGGAATAGGTCCTGTCTGCAGGGGCTGCACAGGTTGGCCGTCAACACCCACTGCAGAGACTGAGGACTTAATACAATGGCCTGAAAACTCAAGAAGAACACTATATATATGGCCTCTATATCCATAAGTATAGAGAACGTCTTACCTGAGACCTCCAGTGGGATTTGGGCTCTGAGAAAGATACCTTAATGGGGGACTGTGGACCCCAAGCCCCGTCAATCTTCAGCGCCAAGTCTAAGTAGATCAGCCAGCAATGAATGCAGTGGTGACAAGATCTCCCGTGAGGGCAAGGATTTAGAGAATGGCTTACCTGCTCTCTGGTGGCTAGGACTGTCACTCTTCCAATGGCCCTTGACATGGCAGAAGGGGCTTTCTCTTGCCAAGTATCCTTTTTCTCGCACTTGAAGTTTGGTCCAGGAAGTGCTCAGGCAGCTCCACCTTGTCTCCGTTTACCTGTCTCAGAGCTCCAAGTGTCACTGCTAAAAGATCAGATTGTTATTTTTTCTTTTGATTTTTATCTCTGTTGTTGAAAAAACAAAAAGACACATTAAGAAGGTATCCCTGTGGGGTTTGAGGGCCAAGTTTACCCTTTTGTCTTGGGAACTGGCCCACAGTAGAAGGTATCTGTCTCTCCACAGTCACAAAACATCTGGGTCTCTGTGCTGGCCATTTTGAGGCCCTAGCCCTGTATGACTACCTATAATATTTTTAACTGACGTAGCTGCCTTTAGCATTTTTTCCTCTGAAGGAGAAACCCAAACTGCTGTGAGAAATAGTGGGCAGCGACCGATCTGACTTCTTAAGGCTGAAGGGGGTTGAAGTTGTTTATCGTCATCTTGGGTAAGTGCACAGCTTTAAATCTAAATGAAACAAAGGCAAAGAATCAATTAAGTATTCAGGAGTCAAATAATAGAATCCACAGGGTATTTATGAGTATGATTTTAGTAATGGCTTTGCATAAGGATGATAAGCATACAGTCCAGGGAATGTTAGAAACTGACATGTCATTCATTTGTCATATACACGTTTAGGTATTACCATTTTATAAGTACCTCTTGTGTTGTTAGAATGTCTAATGCCATCTGATTTTTGGAAGATAGACCATTTTATTAATTACCTTTTTTATTTAGGAGAGAGATCAGCTGCAGTGTCATTTAAGGCCAGCTGTGTATAGTTAATTATGACTCTAATATGTGTCATATGATCTTTGTCTGGAAAAGATCTGGTTGATCCCAGTAAAAAGAATCTAAAAAGAATTTATTATGTTTGTTATGATGCCTTGGTGTTTGCCACCTTTTAGGCAAGAATAAACTTTAACCAAAGCATGCATAACCGAAGTGTAAAGCATGTATAATCAAAGCATGAGCAGTAGGGTTGACAGTTAGGTTTAGAAACTGCTTTTATGCTATAACAATTGTAACTCATTGCCTCTTAGGTCCTTTTGTTGATGGACATTACATAAATTTTTGTTTAAAAATTATCATTTGACTAATGATCCCATGTTGATTTGATTTGAATCTTTTGGCTGGAGCACAAGAAAAAGGCAGATGTCTGGATCTGAAAGAAAATATTTATCATAATAAGCAATCCCAATTTTATATTTGAAGGCATGAATATATCACTAGATCAGCAACAATGAAATGTCTTAGTCATATGAACTTTAGCTGGGGTGTTTCCCATAAGACTCTGGAGATTATTGGGGCCTCTGATTAATGAACAAGAACTGGTTAAAGTTAGCAGGGACCACTTTCTTATTCATCAGTTGAAGTCTAGTCCAATGTCTCCTCATCCCAAGAGATTTTGTGTAACCAGTTTTAGCATCATTTTGACCAGTTGGCAACCTAGGTGGAATCATGATTTTTAAATCTATAATCTAAATAAACCATGATTAAATGGTCTGGAAAATGCAAAAGAAAAAGGAAAAAGGATTGTTGCACTCAAATAAAAAGGAACAGCTGTTTACAGAGCAGACAAATGGACAAACATGGGCAGATAATCTGTACAGTGTAAACAGAATGGACAAACAGACAACAGATATATAGACTGACAAACATCTTACAAAATCAGAGTGCACTCAAATATAGTAAGCCAACTTGAACTATAACAAATAGGCTAGTGTGGACCTAGTGTAGATTAATTGAGATCTCTTGAAGTAGGAATAGCAGAAAAGGAACCTAATTTATGGTTACTCTGAGATAGTCAGTCAGGGGAAAAGGAACATTAATATGAACTAGTCCCTCAGGATCAGCTTGTTCCCAAAGCAAGAATACGGACTGAGGCTGAGAAGACTGTGAAGTGGGTGGTATAGATGGTCACTGAGCAGCCAACTGCCCAGCAGGCATCTGTGGGCAACTACTGGGTGATTGACTATAAAACGGCGCCTTGTCATCATGTGACAGGGAAACACAAGATGGCAACTAATTACCATGAGACCCACAACTAGATGGCTGCTGGTGGTCCCATGATGAGGGACCACAAGATGGCGACTGTCCTCTTTGGGGCTGCAGCAAGATGGCTGCTGAGAACCATGTGGTCTGCTAGGTGTCTGAAATGCACAAGACCAAATATTGGTGAGTCAGCATGGAAAATGGCAACACAGGAGTTGGGGACAAAAAGAGCTCTCTGACTGAGTAGATGGCTCAGGTGGAGGGGATTGAGAAATTGGAGACTGGGGAGAGAAACTAAGGGAAGGATTAGAGGCCACTAGGGGGGGAAAGGAGGAGAGGACAGCACAGAATCCTCTGGCTGAGAAAGCTGCTAGATTTGGTTTAGGTGATACAGGGGAGGAGCCATAAAGACAGGAGACGTATCAACTAAGAGGTCCAGTGGGGAACAAGGGAGAATTCCTGGTGGAGCAGAGTGAGCCAGAAGTATTTGGGCCTGTATTTTGTTTAACCAGTTTTAGCATCATTTTGACCAGCTGGCAACCTAGGTGGAAGCATGTTGTTTAAATCTATAACACAAATAAACCATGATTAAATGGTCTGAAAAATGCAAAAGAAAAAGGAAAAAAAGATTATTGAGCTCAAAGTGAAAAAAGGACTAAAAATGAGAGGTTTCTGCCAACTTGCCACCACTGTGACAAAAGTATAAATAAAGTATCTGCTTTTTGATTTTTAATGCTTTCTTGAGGCCAAGAGCACCAATGTTATGAACCAGGCACCCAAGAAGTGTGTTTTCTTTGGGGGGGGGCAGGAAATGGTTCCCATGACCAAATTATAAGATGCTGAGAGAACAACTTCTCCTCGGGATGTAAGAGCTTTAGCTCTCCCCAAGGAATGCAGAAGCTATCCTGAATCACAGCTATCAAAAAGTCATCACCTGTTTTGAAAGTGACACGAAGGTCCCAACACATGTTCTCATCCCAGCCATCACCAAACAGTAGAGAACAGTGTCCCAGCAAACAAAATGTAACAGTTTTGTCTCAGGATATATGGCCCATGGAACATGAAAACTGCTATCTCTATCCGGGGACAGCAACAATGGATAGTTTCCTGACACATGCTTGCAAACGTTGGGAAAGGAAACAGAAAATCCCGGATGGCAGCTCACCTGTGATGTGTGAAGAAGTTCGCTGTTGTATG
>PVJX010002976.1:25738-117077 GCA_004027295.1 Dolichotis patagonum | reverse complement strand
CACATTTTCTATATCTCTTGATGTCTTATTTTATAGCAATAATGTGTACTAAGAAATATTACCTTTTAAAATAAATGAAAGGGACCTCAAATTTGACTCTTTTTATTTTATTTTATTTTTTTTATAATTTTATTTAAAGAGGAAAAAACAAAACAAAATAAAACAGAATAAAGGGTAGCAACCATACAGTATTCCAAGGTAAAAAGGGAAAGTACAACAATAAAACCTAAGAAATTATTACTTGACTAATTACATACTGACTTCTTGGAAATAGTTGTTCAAATTGCAAAGTTAAAACATGTAAAGTAGACATTCAAACAGTGAGACTGTTAACAGTTCTGCTCCACGATCTGACCAAAACAACAATATGGTCATCCATCTTACCCACTCAAATATACATGCAATTATATCAATAGGGTAAAATTAAATACAACAAAACAGAGCAAAGCGGATCACAACAAAGCAATGTAAGACATAAATTTGACTCTTTTTGAGGCAAACGTTCAAATCCCTTTTCCAAGCTGTCACGCGGCTCCTCCATTCTTGTCTTCATTTCACAGCACCCGAGGTGCATTCGCCATGGGGAAGCCACGGAGGAGGCCATGCTTCCTGTGCTCCAGGCGGGGGCTCGAGGGAGCAGCTCCGTGTGTGGTTGGGGGACCGTGAGGAGCAGGAGCAGAACAGGAGTGACGCGGAGTGCATTTTAGGAAGTGGATGAAGTTGCTGAGGAATCTCTTACAGTGTCTTAAACTATTAGTGGTATCCTAACTAACATTTTACTTTCTGGTACAGAAGTGTATCGACTCTCCTCATTTTCTCTCTTGCTTCACTTATTCTCCTCAACTTTCAGAGCACAATTGTGCACATGGGAATTTCCTGAATGGTCTCCTATTCTAACCGACCTCTCCAGCATCCTGGGAAGAATAACAAGAATGCAAACGACCCAGTTTTCAAAGCAAGCAATTGGCAATTGGCCCACCTTTATCAGCAAGGAGGCTCTGTTTGGACAGTGCTCCTGCGCTCCGAAGCATGCACACCTGTGCCGCGGTCAGTGGGAGGGTGACGAGGTCCCTGCACAACTGAGCCTATCTGAACTCACGACCGTGACACTGGCAGCAGATCTCTGTGAAAGCAGCAGGGCAACAGGCGGCCACAGTAGACTGGAGGAGGATGAGAGGAAAATAAACCTCAAAGGTGGTTCTGTGAGGAGGCTAATGTAATTTATGCAAAATCTAGCAAAACAGAGCAGGGGGTGAAACGAGGAAAAGGTTAAATTATCAACACTGCCACAGTGATGTTGTTTCAGAAATAATAATGCAACATTGTAAACAACACTTTGTGAGCGACAACTTAATAACTTTGACCAATGTCTTCAAAATTATTAATTAGCCTCAAAAATGTATACAGAATGGGCACAGATCTCTTAAATAAATGTTATGCATTGTAAAATCCCTCAAAGGGAAAATGTCAGTATTGGTAGTTCCCTTACAACAGTGTAGCAAATATTTAAGAAATAAATATTCAGAAAGTCAGGATGATATTCTCCTACTAGATTTATTCTCCAAAGCCAGAAATAGTTTCGCCCTAACCCTAGTTCAGAAACTTCAGGAAAATATTGCAAAGAAATAAAATTATACATCACAATTTTCCATAAACTTACATGAAGAATCCATTACCAACTTTATGTAAATCCAATCAAATCACATATAAAATTTATAATATACCAAGTGTTATAAAAATTAATTTTGGTTGAACGTTTGGAGGCAAATTAAGAAAATTCAAAACAATAAAAATATGAAGTATAAAAATCTATTATATTTCAACAAATACAGAAAAATTTGACAAAACTAAGTCTATTTATAGTAAAAGGAATGGAGGAAACTTCTTCAACCTGATACTAGCATCTGCAAAACAACCATCCCTCTATTGTGGTTTCCATTGAATTATGGAAAACTTTCCCTTGGGAAATTGGGACTACATGAAGTTGCAGCATCTTCCCGTTTCTATTCAGCAATATTCTGGAGGCCACGGACAATTCTGTCAACTGAAGGGCAATGAACAGTGTACAGAAAGGTAGCAGAAGGAGGCACAAAGCTGCTGATATTTGCAGATGACACAAATATTCACGTCGAAGATGATAAGGAATCTACAAGCAATTTTAGAACTAATAAGTAAAGATAGAACTATTTCTGTCTTCTAAGCGTAAACTGAAATGAATGAGTACAAAAATGAATAGACACTTGGCAGAAGATGAAGTGTCAGTGGCTCATAAGTACATGAACCAAAGTTCAGCACCTCTGTCATTAGAGAATTGCCCCTTAAAACAGCACTGAGATTCCATTTTGCTCCAGAAAGAGTGGCCGTCCATCGCCAAGATTAAATAAGAACCAGTGAAGCCAAGATTGTGGGGGGAAAGGAACCCTTCACACTGTCGGTTGGACTGTAAACTAGTGCACCAGTATGGAAGTCAGCACGGTGACTACTTAAAAATTAAAACTAGAAATTCGATCC
The DNA here is from genome assembly GCA_004027295.1 of Dolichotis patagonum. Taxonomy (NCBI): domain Eukaryota; kingdom Metazoa; phylum Chordata; class Mammalia; order Rodentia; family Caviidae; genus Dolichotis; species Dolichotis patagonum. The sequence continues at coordinate 114,566 of PVJX010002976.1, read as the reverse complement.
CACCCAGATATTCTCCTTCTGGGAATCTTCCAGAAAGAAGGAAAGGCATTACAATGGAGCGATATATGTATTCTTATGCATGTGGCAGGGAAGCTCATGATAGCTAAATCTTGAAAGGAAGTCTGTATGTCTATCAGCAGATGAGTGGAAAAAGAATGTGCAGTATTTACGCGTGATGGAGTACATTCTGCCGTAAAGAGGGATAGGCAGGTCATTTGTAGGAATATGGATGCCTCTTAAGAATGTAATGTTAAGTGAAATAAATCAGACACACAAGCTTAAATACCATCTGGCTTCTCTTACATGAGGAGCCCAAAGTATAAGTAAATTAAAGAGCAAGATAAAAGACAGGTTAAAGCAAACAGAGAGATAGATCTTTGGCAAATGGGAGAGGATCAAGAGATGGAGAGAGGGGGAGGGAAAAGGAAGCTGACACAAAAAATTAAGGTGTGTTATGTGCATGTTCCCAGAATGAAGGTAGCCATTATATATTTATTACAAGCATGTACCACTAAGAAAAAACACACGGATACAGGTGCAGAGGAGACTAAGTGCCCAGAGACAGGGCCACCTCTACAGGCTGCAAGGGGCAACGTTCCCTAGCATCTTCCTCATGCTCACCTACAGATAAAGGAACAGCTGCTATCGTAATACCAGCAGGCTTTTGGGGCAAAACTGACACATTTATTTTTTAAAACATACCCAATCACAAGAGACTTATTACAGTCAGTCTCCCAGGAGGAGTATAAAGGAAGGGGCTTCACTTCTCCTGGGTTCAGCATTTCCTCCTCAGCCACGGTGACAAAATACCACCAGACACTTGCCAAAGGTCAGCAGCAGAGTCTGCAAACAGTGGAGTCTGCAAACAGATGCGCTCTTACATAGTCAGTCAGTTAACTCCAAGAAAGACACTGAGGGCATGAAAAGGGGAGTAGGAACCCTTACTTTGTCTTAACATGTAGTTCCAGAACTTCTGGTTCAACATGAAACAGAAAGAAACTGAAAATCACTTCATGCTTTCCAGAAAAATTAATGTGAAATAGATCATAATCCTAAACTCCAAGCTGAACCCATGAAGCTTTTAAAGAAAAGGACAGAAAATATCCTCATGGCCGAGAAAAAGCAAAAGTTTTTGGAAATGACACAAAAAGCACCAATAAGGAATTTTTAAAAGTATCCTAATTTAGACCGGGTTAGTACCCAGATTCCCAGACATTCTGTCAACAGTCACCTTGAATGATAGTTGATTAACTGTTGACTCAGAGGGATTTCAAAAAAAGGCGAAAGAGTTATATGATCTGAAGAGAAACTAGAGTATCAGAGGGATTTCACAAAAACCAGCTCGCTGCCCTGGTAAGAGGCTGTGGCCTGGCATGCTGCGGCCACCCCAGGGCAAGAACCAGCAGTCTCCTGAGATCTGCGCCATATTGGAACTTGGGTGCTGGGAAACCAAGCAATCAGCTCGCCACCCTGCTGCTGCCTGTGAGTTTTTGGATATTGTGGCGCTGCTGCTCCAGTCTGGTGCTGACCCAGCTCTCCGGGACCAAGATGGCTGCATGCCAGAAGAGGTGACAGGCTACAAAGCAGTTTCTTTGGTGCTGCAGGGCATATGGCTAGCAAGCCTTACTCAAAAGCCTGGAAAACCAGTCTAATATAGGATGGGACTCCAAGGATGAAAGAAAGCTGCAGAAATAAAACTTCTGTCACCACTCATCTTTGTCCTGTCCCCTGTCCCCTGTCCCCCCCACCCCTTAGCAAGTGGGAGCCAGTGAACTACACATCTTGTGAAAAGATTGGCTATGTTATTTGGTACGAACTCCCTGTATGCATACAACTTTAGTACGAACTCCCCGTTGTCCATACAACCATTTGGAAGAAAGCAAGAGACAATATGACAGATAGTGAAGATCTCTGGTTGTCTACCTTTGAAATTTATGCTTTCTTATGTCCTGTTCTGTTCTGTTCTGTTTTGTTTTGTTGTGTTTAATTTTACTCCCTTTAAAATAAAATTTTAAAAAAATCAATCCTGGCTCGGGTAGCAACGGAGCCTTCCAGGACTTCCCGTTCCTCACGGTGCTGCTCGGTAAAACGCGGGCACTGGGTAGCCTCTCTGTCCCTTCCTGGCTTTACCAGCTCCAGGTTTTAAATGCCCAGCACTGCCCTCTGCAGCCCCGAGGTGAGGTGTGGGTGCCTCCCTGGGGTCCGCCCGCCCCAGTCAGCCCTTCAGTCAGCCCAGTCAGCTTGCCCAGTGCTGGGGCCCGGCCTGCGTGCTGCTGCTCAGCCCCCAGCCCCGAAGCACGTGCCAGGAGCCTCGGGCTCTGTGGCCCCCTGGAATGTCCAGTGTTTCTTTCTCTTCTGGAGCCGCCAGGGCTTGCTCCTGTTTTGGACTCAAGCAGTCTGTTTCGCCACTGCTCTCCGGGTCTTCTACACATGACGTTTCTATTCTTGCGGGGAAAATGCTAGCTCCATAGTGAGGTTATTCTCAGGTGATTTTGCACAGCGATGGGACTGTTTCCTCTGCATCGGTCCAGGTGGTTTCTGTGCTGCCTGTGGCCCCGGCCCTGGAAGCTGGGGAGCGGGTGGCAGCATCTGGCACATTTTCATTTGCAGTGTGTACGCAAACAGCCCTCTAAAACACCCCGAAGCCCCGCGTGATTCTGCCTCCGTGACGGCAATGAGCGTCCTCAGCACTGGAATTGCAAACGCCACTTGGAGATGGCGCGGTTCCTGGGGCGTTGCCGGGTGATGCTGGCAGTTTTCCTTCCTGGGGACACAACCCCGCTTCCTAGGCTGGAGCAGTCCAGCACCGCTGCCGGGCCTGTCAGTCAGTCCTGGGCTTCAGGGTGGAAGCCATGCCCGGAAGCACTGGCGCCGTTTTGCTTCCTTACAAGATACAAGAGATGATGGAAACATTGGGTAGATGTTTAAATTTTTAAGCAATAGAAGATCCATGGCCACTAATTACTCTAAAGTACTCCCACTCTCTTTGCCTGGGGACTGATTATTCTTCCCACTTCCTGGATAGCTCCAGCTCTCCCGAGGCCACTTTTGTGCGTGTCCACAAGGTGTGATGAAAGGGCGGTGCCCCGGGTGCCATCCAGGCTGGTGGAAAAATCCTGGTGTGTCCCCCCTGTGTGTCCACTGGGCCTGGCACCATGCAGCTGGACATCAGGACAGCACAACTAAAGACGCTTGCTGCCCCAGGGGACAGTCACACATGTTCCACTGGGAAGCCACTGGGAAGCCACTGGGAAGGCTTTAATAGCAGGGTATCTTTCCCTGTAGTAAGTTCAGAAAGCTAACATTCACCCCTCACATAGTCAGAACCCGCCCTTCACATCCATGAGAAACCCAAGTGCGGCAGGGACTCCTTAAACCTCCGAGAGCCGGACTGTGTGCTTCACAGGGCGAGGGTTGTGGAGGACACCGGGGAGGGACAGGCAGGGCGTGTGGCTGCTGCTCACTCCCAGAGGGAGCTGGCGGGCTCCTGACCCGGTGGACAGGACCAAGCTGCAGCTGCTTCGGCCTGACTGTGCTTGGCCTGGGTCTCTGCTCTGATCCCAGGTTTCTCCTTTGCGCAGGGAGCCTGGGGCCCGGGAGCCCTGTCCAGTCTTCCTTTCTCTCCTCAGCCTTTCCTCTCAGCCTGGGGAAGTCTCAGCAGCAGAGGGGCCTATTTAACCTCCCTTTCCACACAGTGCTCCCCGCTTAAAGACCCCATATGCTTACACGTTTCTAACTTCATAAACATAGAAGGGGTGAGCGCCTTTGTCCTGAGTAAGCCCCCCATATTTGTGGGCAGGCAGCACAGTGCAGCAACCAGGATGAAGGCTGAGGACTCACGCAGAGATGGGAATGTGTGTCTTACCAATGATTCCCCAGTCACTCATGTCTTACTTACCTAATGGGTAAAATAGGGCTAATACTGTGGTCTTGAGTATTAAACAGAGCACTAATGGACTCAACCATGGTGAGCAGTCGCTATTCCCCAGAGCTCTACTCTTGCATCCAGTCTCCTCCAATGGCCCACCAAACCTACAGCCGGACACCCTCTCGTTCCCACCTGGGCCTTTCCACTTCTACCCCTTCATGTCTGTCAGTTCTGACCGTAGCCTGACTGCAGGCCTTCTGCTGTGTGCATTGCCTGCATGCTTGACTTTCCATCTCTCAGAGCTACCCTGGAGCCTCAGCTGTCACCAGCAGGAGAGACTATGCCACCTCCTCATCTCTAGCCACCTCCTCCCCTTCCTGCACACAGCAGTTAGAGGGAGCTGACATCTCCCTGACACCTGAATTTCATGCCGTGCTCCTGAGTAGGTTTATTTGAGACTCCGCTCCTTTCCTTGGCCCTGCAGACCAGGATCAGGAGCCTGGGAACGTGCCTCATAAGTCCAGGACACTGAGGCATCAAGTTGGGGACTCTTCATGTGGTGGTAGTGGGGGTGCCAGCTTTCACAGAGACCACAATCAGCTTTCAAGGGCACCACGGTTGTGCCGTTTGATCAAGGAACTCAGAATTTGCCTGGTGCCATCAGGCCATGGGGCCAGGGCTTTCCCCTTAATCATCTTGGTTGCGTGGCGTTGGTTCTCTGCTCTTTTCCTTGGCGAACTCTCAGAACTCTCAGGAATAATCTTAGGTCTGCATATCGACAGCAGCCTTTTGTACTTGGAGCTCCATTTCCATGCTTGAAGAGGAGTCTTGTTGGACCTAGGTCCTTGCTTCACATTTGCTTTTGCTGAGTATCTTACGCACTGCAGCATTTCCTTCTGAAATGAAGAGTCATTGTAGATAAATCTCAAAAGGCTGGGATTTGCCTGGATCTCCAAAGACTTCCTCAAGTTCATTCATTTTACTTCTCTGTCTTAACCTATAGTCATTCTGGCCTGAACCCCTTAGGTACCTGAGGAGTTTGTTTCCTTTGTATTTCCAAATCTTTCATTATGCTCCAGGAAACCCTTTAGGCATTTTATTTTGCATCTGTACCATACACTTGCTTTAGTTATCTTTTCTAAGGTCTCGTAGTACTCTCATAGTGTCTGCTTTGGGCCACCTTCAGTGTACGGCACTTTTCTTTATGTGTTTTTTCATTTTCTATAGTTTTTCTTTGTCTAATATTTTTCTTCAGTATTACCGTATTGTCTGTTCTTAGTCTTGTTTAATCTTCCTTGTTTGTTTTTACATCTAGTTGTCTTTGAGTTTGTCTCTTGGTATCTTAGACTTTCTGTTTCTTATTTATATGGCTTGTTTACACATTCTATATAATCTCTAAATATTTAATTTAAAAATAGTACATTAATTTTTTTTATCATTTTCAAACAGCATATGTTTCTGTCTTGGTTTCTTTGCATGGCTACTATTCTACCTCTTTACTTCTTACTCTCATAATAAATGTTTATAAATGAGGTTAGATCTAAATAGTTTTGTATGGATCAATGTTATGAAAATTTTGTTAAACTACAGGGAAAAAGCAGCCCTCCTCCACTGTTTTTGGGAAAATAAACTAGCAAAACTATTATAAAAAACAATGTCAAGACTTTTCAAAACCTAAAACTAGAAATTCCACTCAATATAGCTATTCTCCTCGATAATCCAAAGAGCTACAGATCTATTACAGTGGCCCATACATACCCATGATACAGCAGCACAATTCATCCTGGTTAAATCCTGGAAATGGCCTTAAGTACACCAACAGATGAATGGACAAAAAAATATGGCATTTATATACCACAGAGTGCTACTCTGCCATAAGAAAGGATAAACAAGTCATCTGTAGAAAAATGGGTGAACTTTGAGACCATGTTTCCTGCAGTTTAAAAGAAAGCTCATCTCAGCAACTTTTCCCCTCCTCATAGAGTTGTGTGTGTGTGTGTGTGTGTATGTGAGAGTGTGTGAGTGTGTGTGTGTGTGTGCCTGTGTGTGTGTGTTAGGGTGGGGGACATTCAATCCTGAGACAATGGTTTCAGAAGTATTCAAATTCTCTTTCTTCTTGAGTGTATTTCTGGAAACTATCTTTCTCTAGTAATTTGTTTATCTAAGTTTTCAAACATCTCAAAACAGTACTATCTCTTTTCTGTTTCTGTGGATTCCACATCCATTGGTTAAACCCACCACACATGACAAATATTTTTTAAAAATTGTATTAGAACAGAAAGCACACATTTTTTTCTCATTACATATCCATGCATTCAACCAACCACAGATGCAAAATATTTGAAGAACAATTTTATCCATGCACACAGTTTGCTATTTTTCCTTGAACATTACAGCGTAAGAGTGGTAGTTCTCTACCACTGAGCTGCACACAGCATTTACATTGTGTTAGGTAATGTAAAAAATTCAGACATGATTTAAGTGGTGTGAGATGATGTGTACGCGTCCTATGAAAGCATGTCATTTTATGCAGGAAATTTGAGCATCCACACATTGTGGTACCCACAGGCATCCCTGTGTACATAGCAAGTAGTGGCTGTACTTATCGAGAATTATAAAAGATATGAACACAAATCACAAGTATTTAGAAGCGGACAAAATCCCACAACCATCCAAAAATCAAGAAATGTAATATGCTTGTTACCTGCATGAATGCCTTATGTGATTTTTAATTTGTATTTTTCCTGGCTACGTACTCTTAAATTACTTCTTCATAGAACAAAGTTGTCCTATTCTCTTCCCTCCTTTTTCTTCCTTGCTCAGTCTCTCATCTCTCTGTCTCTGGCTGTCTCTCTTGCTCTCTGTCTCTGTCACTTACTGTCCCTCTCCCTCTCTTCCTCCCTGCCTTCCTCCCTCCCTGTCTCTTTCTCTCATCCTCCGCCCCCTTCCCTGCCCTCACCTCGGGTGTTGGGAACCAAACCTGAGGCCTCCTGCACGTCAGCAGCTCTCTGTCCCGGAGCTGCACCCCAGGGCCCAGGTCTTGCAACACCTGCAGTTGGTTGAGACGATCCTATCTGTTTAATAATTGCAGATCCTCTGGAGAGGTTTTATTTTCCAATTCCTGAGTTTATTTGCCTTCCTTATCTTTGTTCTTTGTCAACTCATCAGAGTTTTGATAGATTCAAAAACATTTCTCATTTGTTTACTCCCTCAATAATATTTTGTTTCTGTTTCATTATTTTCTACACATATTTATTTATTTATTTATTTATTCTGACTTCTTGAAGTGGATGCTCAGTTTATTAAGTCTGAGCATTCTTTCCATTATCAAGATGTGCAGACAAGGCTATACATGTTTCATTACTTATTTGTATTTATTTGGTGCATGAAAGTGGTTTTGGTATTATATTTTTATTAGGAGTCAGAAGAAAATAGTTTATTTGTTGACTCATAGCTTATTAAGACACTTACTTATTCATTTCCGACTATATGAGGGTCTTCTAGTAACCTCAGTGCATTGTCTACTTTCCGATTTCATGGCATAATTACATGGACAAAGAGAATGGGCTTTGTATAATTCTCGTTGTTCAGATTCTGTTGAAAGTTGTTTTATAGGCCAGTGCATGGGGACTTTTTAAGATATTCTATGTTCTTATAAAGAATGTGTATTTTCCATTGTCTGCAGCATTTCATACCTTTGGATTATAATGTGTTAATCAGATCAGTGTTGCATCCACTCTGTGATCTTTCAGGTTTTGTGAGAAGTATGGAAACATCTCCCATTGCAGCAGCGCGGTTTGCTGTTTATCCTTACACATCTGTCAATCTCTTAAAGTGTGTGTGTTTAAAGATACTTATCTTCTTGGTTAATAGATTGCTTTACATAATTTGAAGTGATGTCCTTTAGATCCTTAGCATGGTTATTTCTTTTACACTGTTTGTTCAGAAAGCTAAAGATGATGTGAATTTTATGTGGCTTTATCCTGAGAAGCAGGATATATCCTGAGAAGCTTTCCATCCCACAAGCCCTCTCTAAAACTCCCAGGTATGGGAGCAGAGATGCCTGCTTGTTTTCTCTTTCCTTAAAAATCTATTTGGCTGATACAGATACAGGTACAGCCATTGCCATATATAGGTGTGCTTTTATCTTTATATTCTGTTACTTTCAAGCTTTGTATATATTTGTTGAAAATTCTGTCTTGTGAACACAAGATAGTAGGAAAACTTTGTATTCAATGGCATGATTTCTGTTATTTGGTTTAAACTTGTGTTTTATGAGATGTAAATGATGATGTTTGAGATTTAAATGTACTATTAGTAGTAGTGGTGGTGTTTGTTATCATAGTAATGTGCTTTATTAGTTTTACTTGCTGAGTCTCCCTACAACTTCCTCTCCGTCATTCACTTTGTTTTGAGACAGGGTCTTGCTGTGTATTGCATGAACTCACAGCCATGATGCTCACAGTCTTTCTGCCCTAGCCTCTGTACTGCTAGGATCGAAGGCAAGCACCACCACACTGGGCTGGAATAATTACTTTTTATTGTACTCTCTTTTCTGTGTTACTCTGAAAGTTACCTGTTCTATTCCTTGCATCGCTAACACTTCATCTAACTAAGGCATGCACATTTAACTCATTAACTTCTAGTACTAATCAAGGACTGTATTCTGTTGGGCATTTTATTTATCTATTTACTATATATTATTGAAGTCATGATGGAAATACATCCATCACACAAACATTCTGAAGATGTAATGTCATTTAAAAGTAATATGAAGTAAAAGTGATGTAAGTTGCTGTGGTAAACATGCAGCTGTTGCTTTCTGTGCTCTTATTTCCTGTTATTTCTTCTTCAGATAGGTTATCCAGAGCCTATTTTCTTTAGGATTCTCATTAAAGCATGTATTTTAGGGAAAAAGTTTCCTTTCTTATCTGAAATTGTCTTAATTCTGCTTTTATTCTCCTATGAAATTTATGGGAGTATAGAGCTTCAGCTTTATAGTTATTTTTATTCCAGAATATTGAATATATCATTTCTGCATATCATAGTTGTGTTAGTCACTTTTCTCATTGCTGAGACAAAATACCCAACACTCAAAGTTAAAGGAGAAAGGTTTATTTAGCTCATAGTCTGTAGATGTTTCAGTCCATTATCTGCTGGTTCCAGTGTAGGGTGGCATGGCAGATTCACATTGCAGAGAAGAGATAGTTCATAGTGGGAAGGAGGTAGCAAAGCAAAAAGGAACAACCACAGACTTTGTATCCCTTATATTTCATCCAGACCATTTAGGGCAGGTAGCGTTCATACCCTAATCCATGTGCTCCTTATCCTACCATTGCACCATTAATCAATTCCAGCATCACACACTCTAGGTCCAGCCACCTCTGAAAAAGCTGTACCTATGGACTGCACGAGGCTTTGGGGGAACATATAGACATAAATCATAACATCATCACTGTTGTCTCAAAGACTCATGTACCTTTATGCAAAAGGCATTTATTCCATCTCTAAGAGTTGCCAAAGTCCTAACAGTTTTGGCATTGCTGAAAAATACATGCTCAAAGTATCCTCTGAGGTTTAAGGTAAGCTCTTAGCTGCAAGCCCTCGTAGAAATGAAAATAAAGTTGAACACTTCCAACATTCAATGGCACAAGATAGATATTTACTTTCCAAAAATTATGAACAGGGGTATAGTAGGGGAATGTAACAAAGCAAGACTGAAATCCAGTAGGGCAAACATTGATTCCCACGGTTCAACTTCCAGCATACCTGGCAATCTGTGGCAAGCTGTGAACTCCAAAGGGCTTGGGCAGCTTTACTCCTACAGAACTGTTGGTGGTTGCTTCTCTCTGGGGCTGTCTCTGCTCTCAACTTGCAGTTTTCCTCAAATGATCCACATTGCTGGCTTCTCCAACCTTCTGGGTCCCACTGTACCTTTGGCTTCCCAGCTGTACTCACAGCTTCACACACTGCCCTCTCAGGGGAACACTGCCTGGCTTCCCAGCCATTCTTCTGAAATCTGAGTGGAATCCTTCCTGGTGCCACACCTCTTCCATTCTGCATGCTCCTAAAGCCAGTGCCATATAAATAAATGGTGCCAAGGTCTGCTGTCAGCAGGAGCAGTATCCAGATTCCTTCTCCCTTGACTGTAGGAGTTGAGTGCCTGTGAACCAAGTCCTGAGAAACAACTTCCCTACGCTCTCATCAGGCAACGGTATGGTGTTCTGGGGCTTTCTTTTCAAAGCAATCTTTCATCCTTGTAACTCTGAATCTGCAGAGGCTGCAATCCTGCTAGTTGTCCTGTTGTCCACAGCCCATCTTTTCTGTTGCCTTCTGAAATACTTGGCTTTTTCTTGCTAGTCTTTTCAGTGACCATTTTTTCTTCTGTTCCATCTTTAATGATCACAGCTTTATTGGGGCTTCCTTTCTGCCCAAACTCACAACATTTTAATCATCTTGATGGGCTCATTTTCCTTGATTCTCAACATAAATCTGGATGAAAGCCTCCAACAACTACCTCAACATTAGCTGCTTTGAAACTTCTTCTGCAAGAGTAATCTCAGTCTCAGGCAACATCTCTGGATAAGCAAAATGCAGATAAACTTTTGGACAAGATAAAGCACACATTGTCTGGAGTCTAGCAACCAATGCAGTCCTTCCCAGAAGAGCCTGGTCTTTACTGGAAGGATTTGTATCAGCCTTTTGTCTTCTGATCTCTGAGCAGAATCTCCCGTCAGTACAGCTTCAGGTATTTCAGTTGCCTCTCCAATCCTTTTCTAACTTTTCCCCTCCCCACAAGCCAGGTTTAAAGGCTCCTAATCCACATGATCAGGTGCAGTAACAACAATGATCCCATTTCTGTGATAATAAATTCTGTGTTAGTTTTCTTATTGTTGAGACAAAATACCCAACTCTTAAAGTTAGAAGAATAAAGGTTTATATTGGCACCTCAGTTTGCAGAGGTTTGAGACCGTAATTGACTGCCTTTAACACAGGGTGGCATGGCAGAAGGGCATCGCAGAGGAGAAACAGTTCATGGTGATAGAAGGTGGTGGACCAGTAGGAAATGACCATAGCTCTTCTATAACCAGGCTACTCAGGGCGGGGGGGTATCACAGGCTTAACCCTTGTGCTTTTGATACTAGCAATGCATTGTGAATCAATGCCAGTGTCACACACTCTACCTCCAGCGACCTCTAAAATAGCCCCATCTAAGACTGCATGAGACTTTGGGGGGACATCTGGACATAAGCAATAACAGTGGCTTTCATAAGTTTTGGAAAGTGGCTATCAGTCTAATGATAGCTCCTTCGGAAGGAATGCTTCATTTACCTTTGATTTTCTAAGTTTTGGGGATGCTGTATATAAATTGTCTACTTATGAGAATTAGTGTATGTATGCTTTATTTTGACATCTCACATAGTCTTTCTTCAAATATTTTAATCTTTGTTGTCTAGATAATTTTTCTGACATATAAATCATCAATTTTACATTTTATATCTAATTAACTGTTAAGTTCATCTTTTCAGTTTTTAATTTCCAAGATTGTCATTTGTATTTTCACTTCTGTCTTTTTCTACTTTTATAGTGTTTTCCTCTCCTAAATATTTTTAAGTGTCTGCCATTTATTGCAATGTGGCAAGCATATTTTAACAAGTCGGTATATTTTTTGTATTTCTTTTAGCTACTGTTTCTTATATGTAGAGCACAAATCTTGCTCTTCATAGTCTGATTTGGGAAATTATTTTTTCAGCAGTACTTTGGGATGGAAGTTGCAGATTTCAGTGTATTGCTGCATCTCCCCTCTTGCGCTGGGCCAGGATTTGGAACGTGTATACTAAAACAGTATGCAGCTACAAGCTGTGCTTGCAAAATTTTAAACTCTGGACCACCCTGCAGACACAACTTGGGGCATTCATTCAAGTGCTGGCTTGCCCGTCATCATCTTTAATGAACCAAGTAGGAGTCAAGAAAGAAAACTACTTTGCTTGTCAAAGAGGCCTCAGTCCTGTGAACCCAAAGAAAGTGCTGGGTCCTGGCATTTGGAGTTGCATGTGGAATCCAAAGCGTTCCGAAACTCTGGTAATTATTAGGAGTGATCTGGTGTGTCTGGCGCAAAGACTTGCGTGTTCTCTGGACCGACGCTCCTGGAAGCCCTGTAGCCACTGCAAGCACAGAGGTTCCTGCTGCTCTTCCCAGCACTAGCCCTGCTTAGGAGAGTCGAACGCAGCTCCATGATCTCCTGATGGTGTTTCACTGAGGAGTGAAGACGGGTTGGCAAGAGAACATCAAAGCCAGTCTCTCCGTTACTTAAACTGCAGGGTGATCCTTTAGGATGTAGATTAAGCTGGCAGCAAGATTACCATTCTTGCCCGCCCTCTGGCATGGGTCTGGCCAGCCTGGATTCAGTTTCCGTGACTGCATAGTCAAGCGCCTCTGCAGTAGCCTCTTCTTTCTATAGAAACGGCAGCTGCCCTCAGGGTGAGAGAGAGGTGACTTCACTCTTCTTTTTCTTTTCTGACTTTCAGTTCCATAATTTTGCCTTATCCTGTACCTCTTTAGTGCTCTATTTTATTTTTTTAAAGAAAGGAAGTTCTCCTCAACAAGAATGCTGAAATGAATCATGCGTTGACTTTTATAAATCATTAAAGTCCTGTATTCTCTTGATTAAAAATGATTTGCTATACACTAATAGAAATAGAAAGTGGGTTTACCTTCCAGAATTCTTCCCAACAGAAGAAAATAAAGAGAATATGGGATTTATGTCAGCAATACTTTGATGAGTAGGGAAGGCTCCATAGGGGCTTTAGCACCCTGCAGAACTGTGGAGGATTTTTTTCGTGTGAATACAAAGTCTATATCATTACTCTTTTATTAGTTTCTTTTATTGAGATGGGGAAGACTCATGAGCTTTTATTTCAGCATGTTTTTATCTTTAAATTATGTTTTCCCAGACCTTCAAAAATAAAGAGAATGATAAACAGACTAAAATGATAAAATACATGAGAGATTGGCTTTTAGCAGAAAAACAACACAATCACATAATATATCAAAATTATTTTTCAAGTAAAAATAAAAATAAGGATCTTAGCCTTGAGCAGGGTTGAAGAATCAAACTGTCATCACACAGCGCCTCTGAAGGGTGACACAGACGTCAGCACCGCTGTTTCCTGAGAGCCGCCCCAAGTGTCTCTCTGTAGTGCTCAGAGGAGCCCTGAAAACCCTCCACGCGTGAGCCCCAGAGAGCCTTGCTGAACAGTGCGCTCAGGGCTGTGTAGGTCACAGGCCATGAGGACTTTACCCCATGTGGAATCCAGCTATCAAGAAAACATTCTTTTGCCCACAATAATTATGATTAAAAATATTTCTATCAGCAGAGAAAAGGTGGACCATGAGTTGAAAACTATAATATCATTTGCTTCAGGAATGCTGAATGTGGTAGTCTCTCCTTGTACCCTACTGTGTTTTCTTCCAAAGTGAAAAGCTAAAACTCGGTGTTGTGCAGTTTTATACATCTGTTTAAGAAGTGTATTCCTATGCTTGGTAGCCTCCCGTGTATAAATTTAAAACAGGAACCAGAGGGAAGGATGAACTCCGGGGAACAAAATGTCCTCTAGAATTAAAAATAATTCAGCTAAACAAGGGAAGTATTCACTTTTTCACTGAAACTGTCTTTGAGAACCGTCAGGTCAGCATGGCTGCAGAGCAGACGGGCAGAGCTGGTGCGGGAACTGCACGCAGGTTTCAGCTCCTGTGTGTGGGCAGCTCCCTGTGGGCACTCCAGGCCTTGGTTCCCCAGGGGCCTCACAGGGTGCAGAGTGCGCACAGCCCTCATCGCAGCTTCTGCGCAGTTTGAATCAGCTTCAGTGACCTGCTCTGCCTAAAGTAATGTGAATCCTGGGAAAGGATTTTTATACTGTGTCATTTGTGGGGTGGTGACAAAATGTCTATAGATGTTCAGGACAGAAACATTTGTTTACCAAATATTTTTTACTACCAAAATTTTTTTAATGAATTCCTCAGGTCATGAATTTATTTCCTTCCATGATTCTAGTTGCAAGACAAGTTCGACAAGAACAGAGGCACTGTGTGTATTTGTGACCCATTTTAATTACACTCACCTTGCAAAAGTGCTGCACGTACTACTGCGTCTTGATAGTTTTGATTCCTTTCCCGTTATCTGGCTTCCCGTCTTCCCAATTCTCTTCCCATCTCCACAGAGTCTAGGTCCTGTTTGTTAACATTGCTTTTATTCTCCTCCATAAAGTACTTCTATTCTGGGTCCCTTACATTAAAGGAACCGCTCAATAGTCAGCCTCTGTGTCTAACTTATCTCACGTACTGCGATGGTCTCCAGGTGCATCCGGGCTCCTATGAATGACTGGAAAGTGACCTTCTTGATGGCTGAGTAGTTAGTGTTGTGCGGTTGGCCGAGCGCACAGGTGTGAGTCCTGATGAAACAGAGGGCCACCCGGGTTGGGACGGTGGCACACAGGCATCTGGGGCAAATCCTTGTAGCGCCGAAGCCAGTCTGACTATCAGAGGTTTGCCAGGGGCATGAAGTATGCCAGTGAACACCTCGCTGAAGAGCCCTCGTGGGCTGGGTGAGCTGCTGCTGTCCAGCCAGGACGTGCTCAGCGAATTCTTTGCCTTCCTTTGGCTTGAGAACTAATACAAACCTGAGCACCATTATTGTTAGGATTATTTGATGCCATTTGGGGATGAAAATGCACACTTAAGAGTGTTTCTGTGACCCGGCTTTATAAATGTCTATTCTTCGTTCTAATAGTTTCATGGTACAGGTAGAGTACTTTCAGATTGGGCCACCAAAGCGCAGTTCATGGTCCTAGTTCATCAAGATGAGTTACATCATGGAAAGAATCACAACATGTAAATTGCTATTTGTTCTGAGCTTTTGTTAAAACTGGCCATTAAAGTGCGATTTAGAAAATGAGTTTTAAAATTATCAGCTCTGTCCACCATTCTTCCTTGACTCAGCAGGTCAAACCCTCGGTCAGAGAAGTCAAGAATATCTGGATTTTAATAATTTAACAGGCATAGATGGCAAATGTATTAGCCAGGGTCTACTACAGAAACAGATATAGCACAAGATATGCAAGTGTATAAAAAAATTATAAGATGGGCTTACGATGGTCAGCCACAGACTTGGACGAGGAAGTGTGCAGAAGCTGTCTGCATACCTGAGCCCGAATAACTCAGTCCAAGATCTGGAGATCACGGCAGGCAGGGTCCGGTGCAAGTCCGCCCCAGCAGGCGGAAGGATCTGTAACAGGAGGCTGAAGAGTCCATGCTGGAAGTTTCAAGGGTCCAAGGCAGAAGCTGGAGAGTCTAGGAAGTCCGGAGGCGACGTCCAAGCCAAAGGCAAAGACTGGGGCTCCTCTGAACAACAGAACCTCATCTAGCCTTCCTCCTTCCCTGATACACCATCCGGGAGATGAGCCACCCGAGGGTGTGGAATTGCTCAGCTGGTTTAGTGTCACTTGTAAATGTCTCAAGTTGACACAGTCAATCCAACACTACAGCAGGTTTGGACCTGTTTGCCTGATTGTCCACACAGATGTGCTCGAGGGATTAGTACCTGGAAGGGTGTTCTCTCTGAACAGTACTTAGAGCTCTGTCCTGTGTCCCATCTTCTTTCTTGTCTTTGTCACTTAATTTAAAATGGCAGCATAGAATAATCAGCAAAAAGTTTATAACATTTTTATACAGTGTGCAGTTTGCTAAGCACTGGCCTTTTGAAAGTGAATAAGAACTAATTCTGGTGCTCAAATACCACGTAGTTTCTTCTATTAATTAAAAGCATGGAATACACACATGCAGACACACCAAATATTTGAAATAATCCATACCAAATGAATCACTAGTAGTAATCAAAGAAATGCAAATGAAAAAATATTTTTCTCTTTTTTTGCCAAACAAGTATCTGTTTATTTCTTTTCAAAAAAGTATCATAATACAGCATCTCATTAAAAGTAGTCACATAAAGGACAAAAAGGAGGTATATTTCATTTTTATTAGTGAAAGGATTTTAATGGTTTGCTTAAAAGTTTGCTGGGATCAATGCAAGCCAATCTCTTTTCCAGAAACACAGGTCAGAGCAATAAATTGACGTTTTGGAAGATTTTCTTCCCCTAGTGCAGAAGTGAGAGGAGAGGGGACAGGAGAGAGACAGAGAGAGAAAAGAGAGGAGGGTGGGGAGGGGAAAGGATGGAAGGGAAGGAAAGAGAAGAAGAGAAGAGAAGAGAAGAGAAGAGAAGAGAAGAGAGGAGAGAGATTTGACAGTTTATTGTTTCATGTTCCTTGAGGGTCATGAAATTAATACCTGGATTCTTCCCTCTGGTAGCAGTGAAGTCCTGGCTCAGAATTGTATTAATTTTGCATTTTATTCTAAAATGTTATCCAGCACTTTTTCAAGCAGAATGAATGAAATTAAGTAGAATAGACAAATCTGTCCCCTCCATCTTTATGAATGAAACCAGGTGTCAGTAAAGAACTCCGTGAGCTCAGGCTTTAATCTGTGTGTCTCACAGGTTTTCAGTGTGATTTGTAAGTAATTACTGACATGAGCCCCTCACCGCACTGTCTCCATTGCTGGACGCACCCGGGGCACCTGTCCACAGAGAGGTCTTGGTTTGTGAAAGATTGACCTGAAGCAGATTTTTAAAAGGCAAAGGAAATGGAGTTCCCTAAAATGAGTTCTGTGGGAGTTTGCATTGGAATATTAATACCTTCTTTCCCTCCAGCCTAGACACATTTAACTTGATCACAAGTCCTGCCTCTGCCACCCAAGCCTGTCCTCTCTGCTCGGTGTGCCAGCCGCATGCCAATTCCTCACCTGCAGGCTCGGCTTGCCTGGGCCTGGGTGCTCTGGGCCTGCAGTGAAAACTGTGTCACTTTCTCTCTCATCCTTCAGAGAACCATCTTTACTTCCCTGTCTCCGAATCCCAGAAGTCTTCTCCCACTTCATATTTTACAGAAAGGTATCCCAGCTGTGATTTAAGAAAATGAGCCCAGATCCCCTTCTGTTTTGTTCTGGGCAATCGCGAAGTGTGCCTTCCTTTCGGGTCATGTGGAGGAGCTCAGGAAGCAAGGGACTTCCTTAGGCAAGCGAGTGACAGTCATATCCACAGAAGCGACTGCTCCTGATGGTGAGGAGTCACTGTCCTGTGACCGCGCACTTGATCCATGACTTTCTGCCCATTTTCTTTGCTCTGGGTGCTTTGGAGTAAGTATTTAACCTTACTGACAATATTGTCATTAAATTTCTGATAAGGCATAACTGAGATTAAAGAGCTGAAGCAGTATTCTCAGATCCTGGGCTGTAGGTGGGAGAGCTGAGATTCGGGTCAGGGGCTTCTGACTCCACCATTGCTGCCACTTCTGTCAGCCCAGATTGCTGAGCAGAGACCTCTGCTGCCTTTCTCTGAGCCCCTGGCCTTGATCTGTCCACTTAGCCGGCTGCTGGATGATGGTCCAGTTTGTGTGTCACTTAATTATGGGATAATCAGGTAGCTGGCGACACAGATCTGACCATGTATGTGTTTCAGGAAAGGATTGTCACTTGAGTGAATGAAATGAGCAAAGACCTGCCCTCAGGAATATCATGTAAGTGGGTATTTTCTAAATCCACCGAGGGCCTGGCCAGGAAAAAAGACAGGGGAGGGCAGACCCACCTTCCCATGAGCTTGGACATCGAAGCAGTTGGACCTCAGGCCTGCAGACGTGGCCTGGCTACCGGCTCCAGTTTTCCTCTTCCAGCCTGAGCTCAGCCCCCGTGAGACTAGGTGTGTGCCTGTGCAATGCTTCAACCCCACAAAACTTCTTAATTTTATTCAAAGTCTTTGGATCTTATATTGAGATTCCGCTTTGCTTTACTTTCTTCAGAGAGCATGAGCCTCTAGATCAGAGCAGTTCTACGAAGGCTGCAAACGTAACCGTCCTTCTGCATGCCAGTGGTGAAGACACATGTCAACACACATGCGAGCCCATGCACACACGTGCCCAGGCACACACGCTGCACCAGGCTCATGGTTTGGGCCTTAAATGCCTAGCAGCCTGCAGATGTTGGAGGCTTGGGCTCCTCCTGCTCCTGGCTGCAGTGGAGGTGTGGGAGCTTTGGAGGTGGAGCCTGCGGCGGAAGTTGGATCCCTGGCTGTGCCCTGGAAGGAAAAGGCGGGCCCAGCTCCTTCTCCCTGGCTGCTTCTGGCTGCCAGCCCTGCAGAGCTTCCCCCCGCAAGTCCTGCCCTGCTGCTGTGTCTCCTCATGGGCCCCAGGCCAGGGGGAAAGCATCTTAAACCGGGAGACAAAACACATTTTCCTCCTTTTAAGCTTTTTATCAAGGCTATTTTATCAGAATGGTGGGAAGCTGGCTAAGGGAGGGCTCTCCCGGGGCCTCTGAGAACAACATGGAGTTTTTCTAGTCACACATGAAGCTGAGCTAAGACTGCTGAAATATAGTCTCACGGTCTGTTTTCTTGGACTGTGCATGACTGTCAGTGCAATGCTTACTTCTCACCTTCATAGGATTAATGTTTTATCAAAACTGTGGTTTTTAAAATTTTGATTGGGAATTATTCGATGTAATATCTGGGTAAGAGTTACTTTAGTGTTTTTCTAGGGACTGTAGGAATTTCTGAATTTCACCCAGTGGGGCTCAGCCTTAGTTTCCATGGACAGCCACATGCTTGGCCTCACGGGCAAGCAGAACTTGGGGGAACAGAGCAACCACAAAAGTCTCGAATTAGCCCTTCCTGCCTCTGTCAAAGATACTGCAAGATGGAAGATGAAAAATGGTAAAGCTATCTGCCTTTAGGAACCCTTGTTAATGTGAGAGGGTGACAACAATAGTCTTCTGAAATAAATAGGGTGCAATGAATCTACCCATGTAGAAAATGGAAATGAACGTCAGCCTAGCAGGATAATCAGTACAAAACAGCGCTCATATAAGAATAAGAATCTCTCCTTACACACACCAGACACACACACACACACACACACACACACACACACACACACACACACACACACTGCATGCTCCGGCCAGTGAGGGCCGGCTCATAGCCTTTCTAATTCATCAGCATTTAGGTCACTCCAAGTGCTCTAGGGCTAAACAGAGTGGTCTTCCACCTCTCACCCATGGTGTGAAGCACCTGTCCCTTGAGCCCCTCTGCTCCTGCCCGCTGGGACCTCTCTGAAGTCAGCAGTGGGCTCCTGGCCCAAGGCTTTGTCTTCAGCCTCCCAAGGGGGAGCGAGAGACAGCAGTCAGTGGGCGAGAACACCCAGATCTGAGTTACTGATACCTTGGGAGTGGTTGTTGTTCAGCTTGGCTTCGCATGTACGGGGCAGTTGAACATTAAATGTCACCAGGACAGAGTTCACGGTGAGACCCGCTGGCGATTTCTCCTGGCTGAGAGACACTCAGCAGAACAACTGTACGTTCTGTGAGCTCAAGCTGTTCCCGTCCTTCTCGTGCCGACACACCCTCGCCCGAGGCTGCGGGTGCACAGGGCCTCCCAAGGCAGTCGCAGCATCAGTAGTTCCGCTCTGTGACTTCCTTAGCAATATTAAGCTCCTCTCTCCTGTGTTACTCCACGTCCAAATCAAACACTACACAGCAACAGAAGAGAATATATTTTTGATAGGCGAATGTGTTAAAATATACACCAGGGTGTTCCCCTTCTATTGCAAGTTCCTACAGATGTAACATCCCTGGACAACAGTGATTGGAGATCTCACAGTCCTGTAGCTGGTAGGGCCTGGCCGGGTCCTGCTCTGAGCCTGTTCATGGCTGTGCTGTCCTTGAGGTCTCCGAGGACCTGGCTTCCCTTTGGGGCTCGGGCAGAGCCAGTTTCCAGGCTCACACCGGTATTGGCAGAGTCCAGCACCATGGGCTGAAGGCCTGGTCCCAGTCTGGTTTGAGAACAGGGAAACCAGTGTATGTGGGGTCTTTCCCCACCCCCACCTGCAGTCTGCAATAAGAAGAACCTTTGCTGCTGAAGCAAATAAACACAAACAAGAAGCTCATAGGGGACTGAGATGACGAACAGAGCCTAGAGGAAACCCTCACACATAGCCAGCATGCCCAAGAAGGTGCTCACAGGGTCAGAACCAGCAAGGGGGGCAGATGCATCTCCACCTCCTCCTGTGTCTCTGTGGCCTGGGTCCTGGGTGCACAGTCCCAGCCTGCAGACTGTGCTGACTCCTGGCTCTGCACACTGAGCGCCCGGACCCCCTCTGCTCATCCATTGCCCAGTGAGTGGGACTTTGTGGGGAGCACATCTGCCTCACTCTTTCCACCCAGGCCTGGGCGGGGTGATCCTGGGGAGCAGAGGGCTGCATGCTTTGGTTCTGACAAAATCCATGGGCAGGAATTTCCTGAAATTAAGCAAACCAAAAGAGATCGGGTGATGGCGGGCACCATGGAGCATCTTCAGAGTGTTCTGGGTCTGGCTGTCAACCCAGTCACCACTGGTAACTGGGGTGCTCATTTGGCAACCGATACCTGAGGATGTGGCTTAGGCAGATCTCATCTCCACACTTGGGACCCAAATCATACTGCAATCCTAGTGCTAGTTAACCCTTAGGGA
Source organism: Dolichotis patagonum (assembly GCA_004027295.1). Taxonomy (NCBI): domain Eukaryota; kingdom Metazoa; phylum Chordata; class Mammalia; order Rodentia; family Caviidae; genus Dolichotis; species Dolichotis patagonum. Next base: position 94,091 of record PVJX010002976.1, on the reverse strand, counting down.
TACAAAGGCGTCTCCTGCAAACCTCAGTGTCCATAGGCATAGGAACCGCACTGCACTGGTAAAACCTGAGCAGAACCCATAACTCTTTCTGCTGTGCTTGCTCTCGATTCCGGGACAGACCAGAGACACCCCAGGGTCCCTCTGCTCTCTAGGATGATTTCTTTCTCTATGCAGATGCATTCCATGGCACCTAGAAAATTAAGTTTAGGCAGGGACAGATTTCCCTCGGCGGCACATGCTGCTTACCTTCTTGAAGTTCTTCCAAAATACGAGGCAGGCCACGAGACGGTTTGAGGCATGGATGACAATAGGCGAAGAGTAAAAGGAAACCTTGCCTGCCTTGCTGTCTCTGATGGCGGTGGATCAGTGGAGAACGGAGGGCTCGCAGGACCGAGGTCCTGACTGCTGATCCTTCCGACAGGATTTTGGTTTACACAACACAACAGTGGGCCTTGAGGGTCTCTGGGGAGCCCTGTCACATTAACAGGAGCCCCCGCAACACACCAGCTGGCAGGTGAGCCCTGGAGAGCCACCCGAGTCGCTCCTGCCCCGAGGGTGGGTGCGGACATCCCGTTGTCCATGCAGAAAGAGCCTGGAGGAGGACACAAGGCAACCAACGGGGCTCAAGGGACCTTCAGCAGTCGGGGTGCCAGGAGGAGCTGCTCGGAAGCTTGCTGTGCAGGCACAGCATGGTGAGGGCGATGACACTGAATGCACCTGTGCCCATGTGCACATACAGTACCTGTGCACATGGAGAGATGGTTTCCACGCAGGGAGGCAGGCGCCAGCTTTCCCAGAGGATAGAATGGGCGCAGGATGCAGCCTGCGCCCTGGTGGCCAAGCCAGGCTCCAGCGTGGCATGGGCCACCTCTTTCCAGTCCTGGATGAACTGCCCAGGCCCTGCTCTCAGTTTTCAAACCAAGGACACCTGCTCATTCTGCACTCATCTGGCTGCCAGGGGCACAGGCCTGGAGGAGCTGTGAATCCTTCACATGGCGATGGGCAGGCTGTGCCAGGGTGCCCTTCTGCATCACAGGACCAGGTGGCTCTAGGCACTGCTTTCCCACTTCATTGTGACCACCAGGGGTGGCTCAGGCCAGAGGCAGAGTCTTTCTCTGTGACACAGAGTCTGTGACACAGCCAAGGTGAGCACTGTGCAGGGCCTGCTGGAAGCAGCACCAGACACAGAGTGACCATCAGCCTGTCCCAAGGACTGCACCCCTGCCGGCCTCATGTCTGTGTCCTCTGGGTGAGGACAGCTGCTCACCCAGAGACCTGGGCAGTGACACTGTGACACTGCACCACACCACGATGCAGGGGTGTCCCGCGTGCCACAGCCTATGTGACCTCCTCTGTGGGGATGCCACTGTGGCCTCGAGGAACGCATGGCATGCCTGCATGCTTACTGCAGGGCTCCTGTCCCTGAAGGTGGATTTCTAGATTTCCTAGTTTTCCTAAGATAAGGGCAGAAATCACCCTGCTGGCTCGGAACTATAGCTTCAGACCCTTTCTCTGTCTTATTTCTCATGTCTCTTTCTAGTTCTGCATGCACTGACAGGTCAGGCTCCAGAATGGAAACCCTAAGCCTGCAGGGCAGGCGGGGTGTCTCAGTGGACTCTCAGGCTGTTCCTAATTGCGCTCTCTTGTCTCCATCTGAGTCATTTTCCCCTCCGCGGGTGTCATTGTTTTGAAACCTTTCAGAGTTTCTCGTCAGTGCAGTCATTTCACTTGATTGCCCTCTCCGGTGGAAATCGCAAGCCTTTCTTCTCATTTTGCTTGCTAAAGTAGGATTGTGAGGTCCCCGACTCAGACGGTGAATATTTATCTGATGTTTCACGGTGCGCCTCTGACTCCCCCTCCCTCTCTTAAGCTCCCTGCCTGTGCCTCACACAGTTCTCACAAATAGTTTCTCATTCTCCACGTGTGATTCCTGGGAACCTCACACTTTCACTGTGTTACTGACTTGTTTTAATCTGTCTGCCGGCCCCTCAGGGCTGGCCCAGAGGACCTGATGCCCCGAGATTGGCCCTGCCTGGCCAGGTCCAGCCTTCCCCTCCTGTTCTGCCTGCAGGGTCTACCCCCCAATGCCACCGAGATATCGTTAAGATGAGAGAAAACAGTTCCATCACTCTGCATTGGAAATTACTTTCTAAATCCCTTATACTTGAGGTGGTGCTCAACATTTAGGGGACATTAGTAATTGTAAGAAACTCAAGACTTATAGTTTGCTCTGCTTGATAAAGGAACAGAACTGAAGAGAAGAAAACCATTTTATTTCCAGTACGTTTCCTCTTCTTGGGGTGGACACTTGTCACCCCAGTGTGGGAATACTGTGTTTATTCTGCTCAGTATACACATAGGCGTACTTATATTTGATTAATTATAAGTGAGATGTCTAGGCTGGTGGGTCTTTTTTTAAACTTTATTTGGTTTTGTCTTTTCTTTGGTGCTGGGATGGACTCAGCATACCCCACTCTCCTGCTCCAGAAGTACTTGGCACATTGTTCCCTGTGCCTTCTGAAAGTGTGGGGACTGTGGCCCTAAAGGGCAGTGCCTGTCTCTCCAAAGAACAGGTCTCCAGAACTTTCTTCTTGGGGAGTCCCATGCGCATAGACAGAGCCAGACACCCCACTCCCATGGCCAGGCTCCACCCACAGGAAGTAGGGACAGCTCCTCCCCTGGGACCCCTCAAGGGGCGCTGGAACCCTGGAGCCAACCCTGCTCGTGGATCCCCACCCCACAGGGATGCCCCACGCTCTCCTGTGGGCATCCAATATATGCACCCCGAGAGTGGGGGTTTATTCCGCTGGCGTGATGTTTTCATCTGTACTGTGACACTTATATGTTGAATGATAAAGAAAAGCTCCATCAAAGTAAGGGACCCATCCCCTTCAGTTAGGGATGCAGTGTGGCAGGGCCTGTCCCGGAAGCCCAGAGAGCTGACGTCCGGCTGGTGATGGTGTTAATACAGGTGGCTGCATCAGGGCCGTCTGTTGGGTAAGGAAGTGTGCGCCGCTCTTGTCACACAGCACGTACTTATGTGCAATGACAGGTGTGCTGCTCAGCTTCCTTACTACGTCATTGTGCTATTTATATTTATCTCACAACCTCACGCCTAAGCCTCAACTCTGCACGATGGAATGCATTCCAGCTAAATAAGTGAATTAAAATAGCTGCCAGGAGTAAAAAAGAATTCACACTTACAGTGGATTTAATACATGTCCAGAAGAATAGGAATTTTCCAAGGGCATCATTTTATCATACACAATAAACCCAGGATTCACAAAGGCTTCTGTTTGCAGCTGATTCGGTTCATGAACAAAAGTGTTTGGCAAGATTTTGCTTCCATTTGCAAATTCTGCATTGGGTGACAAACGTGACCATGAACGTTTTCCCCACACAAACACAGCACAGCTATCTTCCCCTAAGTCTTAAAACACGTTAGGTCTGTAAACCAAGATACCACTGTATTCGAGTCACCAAACAGGGGCCATCATTTCCAGTGACATCCCACAAGCGTACCCAAAGTCCATCACATAACCCTGGGGATAACCCTGCACCTAATTGTGAATCCTGGCCTTCACCGTCCAGATTCCTGCCTCCTGAGGCAGCAGAGAGCCAGCACCGTTCACTGTTCAGAGCACAGCACAACTGCAAGGAGTGCTGCAAGCCCTGGAGAGGGTGTAAGTTGGGGGCTGGAGGAAGCCCCTGAGAGGTGGGACCAAGCGCTCTGGGATCTGAGAGGCTGAGCCCAGCAGGACAAGCAAACCTCAGGCACAGGAATGCAGGGGTGCAGGGAAGAGAGGTGACAGTGCAGGCAGAAAGCACACATGCGTAAGGAGGCTGAGCAGCACGACCACCTGACCTGACCTGGAGAAGGTTGCTTGCTGGGAAATGCGGGGCCAATGCAAGGTTGTCTGACTGTTACATCTTCTTCAATCCGCTGTCCAGACGCACCTCTCTCAGGATGGGCACCACTGGACCTCAGGTGAGCGGGGAGGAGGTGGAAGCTTGGCAGGATGTGGGGAGGAGCTGAGGTGCACCAGCCAGCCAGAAGCTGGAGCTGTGTCTCCTGTGGGTAGGGACCCAGAGGGAGTGTGGGGAACGGTGGCCAGTGTCAGGTATCTGGCTTGTTCCATGCCCTCTGTGGCCTCTGCTCCCTCTTCAGTAGCTGAGCCCTGCCTGTCACAGTGGTGCCTTCCTCTGATCTCCAAAGTGCAGCTTTTATACGCATTTCCTTCACATTTTCAAAAGTGTTTTTCCCAAAGCTAGACCTGGACAAATGCAATTCCTACTATTATTTTGAGATATGCATCACAAATCTCTGGACAAGGAGGAGTGTTTGTACTCCACACTGTCATGGGCTGGCTAGACTGAGTTTTGTTGTGCAGCCCACTATATTGTCCGCAATGGAGGGAAATTACAGACTGAGCAATGTCCTGTGTTCGCATCGGGGAAGTATTAATAGGACTGAACATTGTCCCTTGTCTTTTTATATCACTTGTTTGTTGCCGAGCAATATTTTTTCTTGCACACAGTGTCAGAAACTGAGGAGACGCGTGAAGTGTAACATGCAACCCATCTGGAGCAAGTGTCCTCCTCCAGACTGCCCTGCACAGCGTGCATCTGCCCAGAGGGTTGCGTTGGCTCTGAGGTGGCACCGAGGGCCGCCCACTTTGCTCTGAGTCAGTAGTAAAGGCAGCAGGGCAGTGCTCGGTAGAGATTTGCTGCTGGACCCCTGCGCGAGCACCGTCTCCTCGCAGGTTTTAGAGGGAAGAATTCAAATTCAGTCAGGATTCCTAATTATTACTCATCCCTCTTAGCTCCGAAGCTGGTGGGCTTTGAACAGAGCTGTGTCCCTGCATGCACAGTTCCCACAGCGCTCTGAGCCACCGGCCTTCCCCGAGTCCCATGTCCACATGGAAAAAGATTCACATTTCCTGAAGGCCTATTACATCCTCCCATGGGTTATGGGAAGTTTATCCGTTGATCTCATTTCATGACACAATCACAGTGGTCATCAGAGAATGATATATATATTTTTTCTTTAATTGAAGGGGATATAAAAAAGTTTATTTTATTTTTCTTTTTATTGTTTTTCAAGTCACATTTTGGTTTGGGGAAAATTTGACCTGGGCAGCCAATCACAAGTAAAAGCAGCATTTCTGTTAAAAAGTAATAGCACACAAATATGTTGGGGACTATTAAAATGCAACTCTGGAAGGAAAATAAAGCTGTTTATTAATATATAATTGAGACATGCTGTGAGTTAAATAAGCAGTGAAACAATGTGAAACCCGAACATCAGGATGCCAGGAGGAAGCACGTGGCCTGGCAGCACCCCGAAGCAGCTTTGTGGGCAGGCTGGCTGCGGTGGGCCGGGTTTGGGCCGTGGCAGGGGCTCCAAGGTCGTGCAGGATGCAAGCATTTTGGCCAGGTACTTAATACACCATCCTCCAGGTTGGACTCAGGAAATGTGTCTGGGAATCCTGGTGTGCACCATAGAACAAGCCAGGGTGACCACAGAAGTGATGTCCAGCCCTCGCTCAGAGCCAGCAGAGGACAGAGGCACCCTGTGTACATCAGGAGCTCAGAGGAGCCACAGGACTGACTGTGCAGGGCACGGACCAGGAAGGGAAAACGAGAACTGTTAACAGTGTCTCAGCCGCATTTTCACCCCAGTTCTCTTCCAGAGCATCTCGGAGCGGCCTGCAACACTGAGGACGAAGTCAGGTATCAGCAGCCAGGTGTGGTGGAGAATGGCTGCAATCTGACGATTATGAGTTCAAGTCCAGCTTGAGCAATTTAGTGAGACTCTGTCTCAAAGTCAAGCAAAAGCAAGAACACCCGAGGGTACAGCTTGTACGAAAGCCCCGAGTCCAATACCGAGCGCCAAGATAAATACATACCCCGACACTCCGATGGAAGGGGGGAAGTGACTTGGGTGACATGAGTGGCGTGATAAGCGGAGTGTGCTTTGCAATATCAATTTTATCTCAGGCTGTGTATCCCTGAGGATGGTGACTGTCACATCCCTGCCCGCGGCTTCCTCCTTTCTGCCTCGGTGTCTTCAGTGAAAACCAGCTACCAAGTCAGCCCACTGGGACGGAGGACAAAGTGGACATTTTCGCATTCATCGCGTGGCTATTACTCCCCTTTCTGACTTTACCTGGACCTGGCTTGGATGCTGGAGACCCTGAGAGCAAACTTCGGCCTGTGCTGTGTCAGAGTCTTCATGCGACCGCCACCACTGGGCCAGGCGCGGTCTGCATTTTCCCTGGGAAGTGTTTCTTCCTCCTCTCTGAAAGACACAAAGAGTTGTCGTGACTTTTCTGTATCCTGCTGCCCGCTGGTGCTCCCTCCCTTTCCTCACCCACAGGGGGTCCTCCAGCTGCGAAGCCAGCGCTCTCCAGGTGTCCTCGTCACCCACGGAGAAGCGCCCCTGCGGAGAGAACCATCCGGAGCGCAGAAGCCAGCCTTTCCTGGTCTGCGCATGCGCTGACTCTGCTCCGTCTTCCTCTCCTGTTTGGGGGGAGTCATTTCAAGCTGCAGGCACACTGCGTGCTGCACCCCCATCTGCAAGGGGCGGGGGGAGGCTCGGTGGTGGAGGGCTCTCAGGACACCAGGGGTCTGGGTCTCATCCCACTGCTGGGGACAGGGAGACTGAAATGACTCCCTCCCCGGCAGAGGAGGAGCCTCAGACCGCTGTGGACCTGAGGACCCAGGACGTGCCAACACCAGGTGACCTGTATCCAGGAGACCAGCGGGGTGGTGGGGCAGGCGAGTGATAAAGGCTTCTGAGAGAGAGGAGAGCCCCAGAAATGCTGTGAGAGCGGAAGAGGGTGGCCCGCATGCCGGGCTGGTCATGAGCACTAGGCAACGCCTGCCTGCCTTGCTGGGGACACATCCTGGTCAGCAGGGGACGGACCACGATGGGCTGGCCCTTCCCATCTCCCCTTCACAAAGAAACACAACAAGCTTTTCTCTGACAGGGTGTAGAAGGCTCAGAGAAGGAGTCAGCAGGTCTCACCCCCCTTATGGCAGAAGATTCCCTTGTGCAGGACAATCTGGGGCCCTATTAGCGGAGTCACCGTTAGAACGTACCAGGGGTTGTGGCCTCTATTATCCAAGTGGATGTGTGAATTTTCAGTTTAATACCCTTCCACCTATGCGGAAAAGTCTTTTAATTGAACCTGTGGGAGAGCTGAGCTTTTTCAGGTGGTAGAATTCCTGGGGCTGCCTTTAAAACAAAAACCAAAAAATAATAGACTAAGGCACAGATCTAGGACAGAGGGAGAGAAGGACGGGGGAGAAGGGATGGATAACAGACAAAAACAAACATGAATATGAGCAGAAGTCATCTTGGAAAGTGGCAGGTTTCAAGGGTCCCGCTTCAGGAAATCATCCCGTCTCTAGTAGCAAAGGTAAAGAAGAGAGCAAGGCAGGAGAGCTCTTCGTGTTGGCTCAGGACCTGGAATCCTCTGGAACCTTAAATCTGCCTTGCAGCAGTTTCCAGAACAAGTGTGAGAGTGGAAAGTCACTAATAGGTTTTCAAGAAACCTTGGTAGGTACAAGCCCCCGGGAGGCTGAGACACTCAGTCACCCTGTGCCACCTGGGAATTCACCGGCAGCCCGACTTACCTCAGGAGACAGGATGGAAGATTGCACGTGACAGTCTTAGCACATTTTCTGCTCCTTTGTGTATCAGGAAGGTTTGGGAGCTATTGGACCACTGGGTACAGTGCGTCCGTCTGTCACTATTGAGGGAAAATTCCTCAGCTGAATGGCTAACCAGATCCCTCGGTTGAGCCTAATTCTGCCCTGCTAGTCCTGCCACAAAGGTTGTGCCGTGCCCTGCTTGGCTGTTGGTTCTACCATCATTTGGGCTGGGCGGCTATGGGATTCTCTGCTCTGGGACGTGCACTGGGCACCACGTCTTTCCGCCTCCAGCCCTGGGGCCTGCCTAACGCATGCCTTCACCTGGTTCTGTTTGTCCTGGTGACGCGTTCCTCTGGAGAACCCCAACCGGCACACAGGGGACTGGACTGGGCAGCTTGCAGTGGTGCCACCCTCTCCCCTCTTGGGTCTCTCAGAGGTGGAGTAGGCAGCGGCTCCTGGAGCAGGGCACCCACCCTCTGCTGGAAAAGGACAGCAGGCCGATTCCAGTGGGCGATGGGCTCCTGAGCAGGCTGCCGCCCTTTAGCCACCTGCACAGTGAGCCCAGTTGCTCACATCGGTCCATGTCAAACCTGTCACTGCCTTCCCTGCCCTTTGAGATTTCACAGTGAGGGAGGCTACTGCGGGTATCCAGCCACAGTTTGCTCTCTGTTTTGTAACTTTTCTGGAGAAGAATAAATGCCTGTTTGTACGAGCCTAATGGAGGTTATGCACCTGTTCTCACCCCTTCCAGTGCCAAGGTGTGGCCTGTTATAGGGCAGATGGGCTCTGTGGAGTTGCGCAGGGAGGCCCTTGGCATCCCTTGGTGAGCCGGAGAGCGGAAGCAGCTGAGGCGGACAGGGCACGGCGGAGTCTTCCCACTGCGGCAGGCGCCCTGCCTCATGGGAGGGGCACGTGTGCAGTGGACTCACGCCCATGCTGGCAGCAGGAGAGCGCCACTGTCCTCACTGAGTCCTGTGAGCCGCAGGGGTGCCAGCCTCTCAGGAGCAGGGGGCCCGCTGGCTTAGGCGTGCTTGCCCTGTGGCTGGGAGGCACAACACCAGCCGATGATCACAGCGGCTTCGGGTGTTGGGCGGGTCTGGAGAGAAGGAAGAAGCGAGTCCCCGGCTCCTTCCCAGGATGTGCCAGGTGTGCACATGGTGTGGGGGGAAGGTGCCAGGGTGAAGAGCTGGGAGGTGTCCACGTGAGTGCCCAGCGTGGACTCCCCCAGTGTGTGCCTGGTGCACGTGTGTGATGCATGTGTAGGTAGAGGTGTGTGTGTTGATGCTTCTGTGTGTCTTTGCATGCGTGTGGCGTGCAGTGAATAGGCCAGGATGGGTTACTGACCCTGGGCAGGGCCCACCGCGTGCACTTGCTGTGACATCCTTGAAGTCCAGCCCTTTCTGAGTAAAGCATTTGCAACTACATTGAACCCTGGAACCTGAACAGTTTTCCAGATGGATTCCTAGGAACATCCAAAAATTATACTGAAAATCATTAACATACTTAGCCTGGATTTAAGAAGTGCAGTGCTTATATTCTGAGCGTCTCATGTCCGTATAATGTGTCAGCCAAATTGTATCAGCTTTTACGGAGGTCACAGAAACATCAATGGCATGGTTTTGGGGTGTGTGTGTGTGTGTTTATATTTTTTCCCAACTCAAGCAAACTTGATTATTATGTGGGAATATTTGTTCATTCAATAAACCTTTATTAACATGTACCACTTTTTCAGAGTCCACACATAGTTCTAGATGTTGGAAGTAAGAAACGACAATAATAAACATTAGTTTGCCATAATTTACAAGAGAAAGGAACGGACACAGGAGACATCTCAGTTGATGGCGAGTGCCATAGAGGAAGTTAAACCAGGCATTGCTGGTGAAGGGACTGCAGTTTAGTAGAGCGGTCAGAAGGCCATGTGTGGAGGTCTGGATGGAGGAACGATGCAGCCTGGTATCGGGGGAGGAATGTTCCAGGCGCAAGACACACAAGATGTGCAGACTTTGAGGAAAGAGCTCCATGTTTCCTAGGAAAAGAGGAGATGGTGGGTGAGGGCTCAGTGGTGTGGATCAGGAAAGCGGTGGTGACACTATCAGGGCCAGCGAGGGTGGCAGTGGCCACCAGAGGACCACGATCTCTGCGTGTGGAGCGGCATTTGTGTTGAGGCTCTGCTCACAGGGCTTGCCAGGGTGGTATTAAAAATGTCACCACTCTACAGAGTCACAAAGTGGCAAAGAGGCAGGAGCAGGAGGGGAAGGCACTTGGGAGCTGTCACCATCAGCCGGAAGGGCACTGTGCCTCTGACCGGGCCAATTTCATAGCTTCCAGAAATAGGTGAATTCTGAACCCAATGTCTTCCAAATCTGTATTTTCAAAGAAGTTTGAAAGTTTTTCTGGATTCTGCTCTGAAGATACCCATTTTGACACTTTCTTGCAGTTATTTTTCATATTTTGTCTCTTGTGTGTCTACTTGTTCTCCACAAGCATAACCCTGAAAATATATTCATGACACTTGTGTGGATTGCAGACCACGTACTTCAGCAAGAATCCTCAGAAAAAGGGCAGTTGCCCGCATGACTCCACTGCCAATGCGGTAGTGCAAATAGAAAATTATCATTGATTACATGTCCTAACTGATAAATATTCAATTCAGATTTGAATTTATCCAATTCTATCACACTGGCTTTTATGATTGCTTCATCTTGCTTCCTTTTTCATGCATGCCATTTTTATTGTGTGCAACATGGCAGAAAATATTCACCAAGTGGCAAGCATTTGCTCAGATTATGAGTCCAGCTGTGGTCAGGACAGGGCTGCATCTGAAACCAGCACAAAGCTTCACTTGACAGACGTGTGGACAGAACTGTTGAAAGGTCAGACGTGGAGTGGACAGCAAAGCAGGAGTCCAGGGCAGCACCAATATTTGGCCTGAGCCAAACCGGACAAATGGACTTCTGACTGCTGACAGGTGTCTAAGTCCAGGGAGAAGTCTGGAGGGGAGATGTGAATTTGGGAGTTATCTGCATATATTTTTTCTGAAGGATGAGCAATTGGATGTGCTGACCAAGCAGAAAGAAAAATATTCCAGGGACCATGGCCCTTGGCCCTGCAAATTGAAGAAGTCAGATAAATGAAGAGTCAGGAAAAGACATGAAGAAAGCACAGACCAGACCAGGATAGGGGACAACTGAGCGGAGATGCATGACCATCCTGCATTGAGCAGAATAATACCAGCTCCACAGTGTGGTCCAACTGCACCGTGAGTACTTCCATTAAAACAGAGACTGTGTGGTAAAGTGCTCATTGCCACGAATCCCCTCGAGATCCCCCCTGGTTTCAAGCACACTCATCCCATAATTCCTGCCACTTTCTGAAGCCGCTCTGGAAGTCTTCTTTTCTGAGAGTCTTTAGTTGTGCTGTCCTGTCTACCTTGGTCTCCAGATTTTGTTCAAAACATTTACTTTTCATGGTCATTTTGGTTTCGAGGAATGACCAAAGGTCACATGGTGCAAGATCTGGTGAATAAAGTGGATGAGGACACATTTGAAGATACATTGTGATGTTTTTAATTTGACAGAAATTTCCAGAAAAAGCTATTAATGAAGAATGACAAAAATATAGCAAATGTTTAAATAAAAATATTACAATAATTATTATAGTATTACTTTATACTACTCTTTTTCAAAATTCTCAGCATATCCCTCCTCCCTTCAAACACTTGTACCCCACTGTTCATGGCAAATTCTTTTACTAATAAGTTTTTATAAAAATTTCAAAATTCACTGTAACTTTTGATCATCCTTGTCCAAGAGCCATTTCAAAGTCTGATGAAATGAAAGAGGCCCTGGAATCAAGATTATGTTGACAGTGAAACCTGACGTAGGCAGGGTAAAGAACCAGAGTGAAAGAATTAACATCCTCAAAGGGTAGGGATGGGAGGCCAAAAGATTTTTTAACTAATAGGAAAAATTAACCCAGGGTAGGGGGCATATGGAATCGATACTCTTCAACACATAGTGTGATGTTTAATTTTATGCTTCAACTTGATAGACCCATCCAACCATTTTGTCAAACACTAGCTTCACTCTTGTTATGAGGGTCTTTTAAAGATGGGTCAACGTTTAAATCCACAGGTGCAGAGCACAGCAGATCGTCCCCTGCTTACTTGGTGCTCGTGAGTCTCACGTTATCAACTGAAGGCCAGAAGAGAGAAAGCCCCGGGCGCCCCAGGAAGAGGGGGTCCCTCTCCATGTCTATGATGGAGTGAGTGAACCTCTTGAAATAAGTCTCCTCCTGTGCTCACGCATGTGCATGTCTGTGTGTGCGGTTGTATGTATCTGCACCACATGCAGTTTACCAACTCTTCCTCTGGAGAACTTTGACTGTGGAATGGGACTTGGTTCACACACGGAGGTGTTGCCTTTAGGTGGGAATATGTGCATGAATGGGGAAAGTCCTACTGTACTGTGCTGGGAAAAGAATCACTAGGTTTAACTGGCAGATACAGACGGGAGAGTCACAGGCAAAGGGGAAGCATGCCAATCGTGCTTCTCAAAAGTGACAGTGTGAATTCCCAGGAACACCTGCTGATACAGCAGGGCCCTCAGTCTCTGGAGTGTCCGGTGCCCGGGAAGCAGGGCAGTGGCACATGTGGCCTGGCAGGAAGCACGTGGTTCGAGGTCTGTCCCATAGGTGAAGGGAAGCGGCCTCCCTGGGTCCTGACCTCTGTCTCTGCCGACTTGCTTACTTTCAGACTTGTCCTACCGAAGCTCTTTGATTCATTCGTCCTGGAAGCTCTTCAAGGTATTGGGAAATTGAATGGATTATAAAATACAGGCTCAACAGGAAAATCTGAAGTGAATAAATGTGGCAGTGGGACGTATTATTATAAACTGTAGAACTCGCTGCCACAAGTTATTCTGACTTGGGTATCTTGAAACAAAAATTAAAATGGGAGACCATCAGCTGTGACATTAGTTGAGATGACATGAGCAGGAAGACCCATCATCTTACCGAAGGACACATTCTGAGGAGCAGATGAGCGGGGCTTTCTTTATGGTGTAAGATATCTGGCCACGTTATGCTTTTATACGCGAAGCCTTTCAATAACCTTAAATATGAGCAATTTTCCTATGACAGCTTGCTTTTTATATTATACACTTGCCATTAATTTATCAGTGCTTCCCTTTATAATATGAAGTGCATCTGGTTTCTCTCTTTAAAATGGGTACAGAGCCAGGCACGGTGGTGCACACCTATAATCCCAGAACTTGGGAGGCTGAGGCAGGAGGTTTGCATGACTGTGAGGCAGGCCTGGGCAACATAGCGAGTTCAAGACAAGCCTGGACTTCACAGCTGTCTCAAAAAAACCAACAACAAACCAATAAGAAAATAAAAAAAAGTGATAATATTCTGCTTTCTTTTAGGTTTGCAATGATTTGAAGCTAAAATGGTATGATAGGATTATCTATAGGATACTTATTAAGGCAATGTTTTCCCTACAGTGAATTATTTACAAAAATTTATGTGTCAAAAATGAAAACAGCTTTGAATTTAAAAATTTTGTGATATACCTCATTCTCATTTGTTTTAGGTTTCGTACTTTTGTGTATGCTTTCCTTCTTTTTTCCCCTTGTTTTTGCTTCGTGTTAGTACATATTTGCAGACATGAAGTTTAGAGTCCTTATGAGGAATTGGTACCTGTGCAGAACACATATTAGTTCCTTTTTCCTCTCTTTTCCTCTCTCCTCTCTCCTATTCCTCCATCTCTTGATCCTCTTACCATTTAAGTAATATTTATCTCTTTAATTTCTTTTATATATCTTTTATTTTACTCTGTTTGTATTTTTAGCTTCTCACGGAAGATAACCCATGTGACATTTAAGCTTGTGCACCTGATTTATTTCACTTGACTTTCACTTCAAGGTGCATCTGTTTTCTGATAAGTTTATTCTAAAGTTCAGCTCTAAAAGAAAGCAATTTATGATACACACTGATGAACCTTGCAAAGTTATTTTTCAAAATTCACGAAGAAATAATTCCACAATATTTCCACAGTAAAATGTGCATAAAGAAATTCATGACCATCAACCCAGCACTCCAAAACAGTCTCAAGGGCACCTTCAAAAGAGACAATGAAGCTAAAATGCCAAAAGATCTAATAGAATGAACACACCAAATAGGGTGAGCTGTTAAATAGAAGAGAAAAAGAATGAAATCAGCCATGGGAAAATAACTCAATGAGAGGAATAATTCAATATTTTTAAAATTTTTAATAATAGTTTTCAGTGTGAATGGTCTCAATTCCATAATAAAGAAAAAAGGTTGATGGATTGAATCAAGAAACAACATCTGCTAGGGATTTAACTCAGTGCTATAAGCACCTACCTGGCAAGCACAAGGTCTTGAGTTCAAGTTCTGGTACAAAAAAAAAATCCGGTTGTATGCTACATACAAGAAACATATTTAACAGAAAAAGAAATTCATAGACTAAAAACTATGTGATATAAAAAATATATGTCGTGCAACAGAAGCTTCCTAAGAAGATGTAGTTACCCTATTTTCTAACAGAGAGGACTTTAAGCCAAAATTGATCAGAACAAAGCCAAGGTCACTGCATATTTGTTAAGGGAGAATTCAGTAGGGAGAGATAACAGTTAACATGCATACACTGAACAATGGCACACCCAACTTCAGAAACAACTGAACATAAGATGAAATAAACATAAATGCAATTACTGTACAGTGGGGATCCTCAATTTTCTACTATTACAAATAGATGAACTAGGCCAAGAAAATCATCAAAGTGTCAGATCTGAACAGACCTTAGAACAGAAGGTCTTGATGGATATCTAGAGTTTTCCACCCAGTGACAGAATGCACATTATTGTCAGCAGCATGCAGTATTCTCTTCAAACTAACCACACATTAGCCAATGAAGCTGATATTATACTTTTCATACTATCAGATTATAGCACAGTGAAACTAGATATCAATAGCCAAAAAAGCCACATAGAAAGTATGTAATTGAATGAAAATTAGACAATATACTCTTAAATAATAAACAAATTACAGATGAAATGAAAGAGGAATAAAACAATTCCCAGAACTAAACAATGATGCCAGTACAACATACCACAGCTTATTGGGTGCAATGAAAGCAGCCCCAAGAGGGACGTTTGTAACTGTGAATGCCCACACCAAAAAAAAAAAAAAGTGAGCCCAAATAAATAACCTACCATTGCACCTCAAAGTCCTGGAAAAACAAGAACAATACAAAGCCAAAGCTAGTACAAGCAAGAAAATGATAAAAGTTGAGCAGAAATCAATGAACTTTAGACACACAAAAAAATAACAATATGAAGACTCAGTGAATCAAAGAACTGTTTCTTTGAAAGAAGAAACAAAATGGACAAACTTTTAGCTAATTTTATGTGTAAAGGAAAGGCACCGTCAGCACTGTTGGAATTCAGAAAATTATTAACAATTATTTTGCAAACCCATACAGCAGTTGTGTGACTCAGAAGAAATTGTACAAGAAATTGTACAGTAAATAGTAACTCAGATTTCTAGATTCATATGAATTACTTAAATTGAACCAAGATAACATGAAAACCCCGAATAACCCAATAACTTCCAATGAGATAGAAGCACTAATAAAAACCTACAAATTAAAAAAATCCCAGGACCTGATAGAGTCACTGCTGAAATGTACAAAAACTTCAGGGAAGATCTAACCCCAGTGCTCCTGAAGCTCTTTAGTGAAATGGAAAGGGAAAAGACACTCCAAAACCAAGCCTGTAGCTACTGTTATCATGATTCCAAAAATTCAACTATGAAAGAGAACTATGAGAGAATCTCCTTAATAGGTACAGGATGTGCAAGAATCAGAAGAA
The DNA here is from genome assembly GCA_004027295.1 of Dolichotis patagonum. NCBI lineage: Eukaryota > Metazoa > Chordata > Mammalia > Rodentia > Caviidae > Dolichotis > Dolichotis patagonum. The sequence continues at coordinate 78,537 of PVJX010002976.1, read as the reverse complement.
GATATTGACAAAAGAATGCAGCAAATCATCAAAAAGATCTTATGACCAAGTAGGCACCATCCAAGGATGCAACATCCATTCATGATAAAAAAAAAAAAAAAGATGATGAAAAGAACAGGATCTTTTCTCAGCCTGATAAAAGCTATTCATGACAAATTTGCTGCCAACATCATATTAAATGGGGAGAAATTGAAAACTTTCCTTCTAAAATCAAGAATTGGACGAGGATGTCCACTACCACTCCTCTTGTTCCACATAGTACTTGAAGCATTAGCAATTAGACAAGAAAAGGAAATAAAAGGGATATGCATAGGAAAGAAAGAAGCCAATCTATTCCTTTGTATTTGCAGATGGGACCCTCAATGTAGAACACCCCCAAAATCCACTGAAAGACTCCTCTAATTATAACCAAATCCAGCACTGTAGTGGGACACAAAATCTACACACAAGACTCAGTAACATTCATTTTTTTTAATTTAAAGGGGAATAAAACAATAAAAACAAAGATCAAATTTCAAAAACAAGATAATAGGAAATTGACAGTGGTTAATGTATTGCATATTGTTATCTTCAAAGTAGTCACTCAAATTACAAGAGAGAGGCATGTGTAGTCGGTCAGTAGTATTCCTGTACCAATAATGAGGCCACTGAGAAGAACTTAGAAAAAAGTACTATTCATGAAAGCAATGAGACAAATTAACACTCAGGAATTAATCTAGCTAAGGAAGTGGAAGTTTTCTACAATGAAAAGTACAATACTCTGAGAAAGGGATCAAAGAAGACAACAGAGAACAGAAAATTATTCTGTACTGTAGATTTTAAGCAGCAAGAAATCTCAGCCTCATTCCTGGGGGAACGCAAAACTGGAGCGAAGATGCACTGAAATGGCCACACCTCTGACACAAGTACCTCTGTCTCTAGATTGTCCTCGTTAATTAATGTTTTCCTCAATGCGGTTTCTTGCTATCTCAAAGGGTCTCCATTCCTTCACAATGTTATTTTAATCCACACATTTACAATGTAACTAGCTTGTGACTGGATTGAATACTTTGCAAATAAAAATTTCCATATGCTGTTTGCAATTATGGAAATAAAATCCAGCAATGTTGGCAAAATTTTTCTATATTATTTAATAAAATATATTTTTAAAATTTGCTGGTGGAGCTAAATGAAAGAACTCTGCAATGTAAATTTTATAGGGCATCTAAAATTCAAGGGCCGTGACATTCTCTACAGGTTTCTATAGAAATTCTGTCAGAATTTAAAGTGTGATGTCTGTAGATACGCTTAAAAATGCGACTTTGAATCCTGTAAGTTCTTGGATCTCCAACCCCCCTTAGTTGTAGATTGCGGCACCTGTTTGTGTATGCAAAGCGTCCCGCACGAGGTAGGACAGTAGTATCCCTGGAGGGAGCGTGAGAATTGTCAACTGCACTGACGCATCCCTGTCTTATGCCAGCCTACCTGTGTCCCAAACATTCTCTGGGCGTGATAATCCTTCCGCCAAGGATGTTCGAGTGAGAATCCTGAGCGTCAGAATGAGACTCTCCTCCTCCCGCTGCGGCCGCTGAAGACATTCCCGGGAGGCCTGGAGCCCAGCTGCTGTTCTGCTCTTTGTGGGCTACTCTGGGCGCCTGTAATGACTGCTGTGTGGGGGCAGTCAATGGCCAGCAGAAAATGATCACCTACCAGCAGAGATTACAGGTGAACAAAGTCCTCCAGGTCATTGCCCAATGCACTTTATCCTCAGGCATCTCAAGAGCCCTCATCTCAGCAAAGAATAGGACATTAGGAGCTTAGAAACCTGGTTTCCTCTATGAATAAGCACAAGGACTCAAATTACGTACCCTCGGTGCAACATAATCCAAATAAAGGGCTGTCAGCAGAAAGGGGGTATTACCTTCCTGAAGAGCTAAATCCCCTGCTTTGTTGCAAAAAATAAGTGGATCTTTTTCAAGGATGGTTTGAAAATTACAGCAATCTCAAGGCAACCGTATGTGTGGACCAGAAAGCTGGGTCTTGTTTTGTAATTTAGTTTCCATGGAGAAGCTGGCTTTCAGGAAGGGACAGAAAGTTGAAAGGCACTTCAGTATGACCTTCCATATTTCAGGTTCAATAACATAACAAGTTTCTATTGTGATGGTTGATGTAAATAAATACATATATGCATATATATATTTCATTTAAGCATTTCAGTGTTGTAAGCTCATTTTAAGGGTTATAATATTTTTAAAAAGCAACTTTCCTCTAGGAATCATTTGATGGTTCAAATAAATTAAACTTGAATTTACAGAAATAAAGGAGAGAAAAAGTACACATACACACATTATGTTTGTGTCTAGGGCTGATTGAGAATTATACATTTGGGGAAAAAAAGAGAAAGAAACAAAGAAAGAAAAGAAAGAAAGAAAGAGAAAAAGAAAGAGAGAAAGGAAGAGAGAAAGAATTGTGATTGTCTAAAGCTAGATATTATTTCTCAGAAAGTATTCCTTCTTTTATTTTTATCATGCATAATATTATGAAAGTATATCTTCCTACTACTCTGGAGAATTATTATGGATTTACTTTTGAAATGTTCTAAAAAATTAACTCAGAATGGGAAGTAAAAGTCCCGGGGCCTTAAAAGAAATTTTGAGTTGCTTTCCCTGCTACCCCTTTGCAGTTCTCCTTAAGGCTGCCTTCATCAGAAGCAGAAGAAGCTGAAATCTAGGCTGGCTGGCGAGTCCTGTGGCGTGCTCTAGTAGACCATGAGACTGTTCCTTCATCTCAGAGGGACACGGTAAATGCTTTATGTTGTAAAATTAGTTTAGTGGGGTAGAAATGACTTCTGGTCACTAATTAAATGAGTTAACAAAGGCTTTGTGATGAAGCACAAACTCTGTGTGTGGGAAGGGCTCTGGTGAAAAGGGGAGGAAGAGAAACGGTGAGCACGCAGAAAGAGGGAAAGGCCGTGAGTATCGTCAATAGGGCTTAGAGACAGGCGTTGGACTCTGCTTGGCTATAACGGATCGTTAGAATGAAGAAGACTGGCTGTATTTTCTAACGTATGTCCTTCCCTCAACCTACCTTGGAAATCAGAATTTATAGAATTACCCATGCAGCATGTGACAGGTGCTTCGCTAGAGATAGCTTCTGTCACCCGTTTTCTGCAGCAAGCATGTGTGATTAGTTATGGAATGGTGGCATGAGGATACACACATCCTTTGGCAGTCGTGTGCAATGGGTGTGTAAGCAGAGACTAGGACATGGATTTACAGACACAGGTGGTCTTTCCTCATACTCTCATAGGGCAAGTGAAATATACTTCCCAACTCCAGTGAGTTTTTTGCTTACTTTTTCTTATTTGAGTGTTACTGTCCCGAGCTGCTTCCCAAGCAGCCAGCAGAAGCCCACGGAAGGGTGTTGAAAAAATAACATGCGTGTTAGGACATGGGTGAATCCTGCCTTTTTTAGATAAGGGAGAGAAATACCAATTACGTTGTGCTAACTACCAGCAACCTTACTCTTGAGTACTAAAAGATATGTGAATTTGGTACTTTATGAAAACCAGAAAACCATGCATAAAGATTTAAATTACCAATTACAATATGTAAAAATGGGGTTGATAAAATGCTCCAGGGTAGCAGTGAGGCCTCCCGTGTGCACCCCTTCCCTGCCCTCCAGCACATCTCGGCTGGGCTGGCCTGGATGTGTGGTTCTCTGAGCTGTTAGTGGGTTCTTCTTTCTCTTTTAGAAAACTCACAACAAGAGCAGAAACACACAGCTTCTGGTCAGCACAAAAACATTCCCTTCCTCTAGTCCTATATGTACTTCACCCCAGCGTAGATGCACTTTTTGGTCAGAAACTCTCCTGGAAAGCTGGTAGGACTGGAGTACCTTAGTAAAGCAAAGGGGAATTAATCTTGATCAATACTTTTAGAGGAGAAAAGAAAAGAAAAACAAAAACTGGAAGAATTTCTTCTCGCACTGGATTAACAAGTCAGGTGACGAGTGTTCTCTTAAAGCTACTGTTGAACGGAAGGCAGAATGTAGACTCGGTTGTGTTTTATTGGTCTCCTTTACATGGCGGTCACATGGGTGCACAGAGACATAGCGGGCCCAAGAAAGGGCGCTGCAGTCCACACAGCAGGAGCCCAGACTACTCAGGAAAAAACACAGCTCCAAGGGCAGCAGACAGACCAAACCCCCACCCCCTCCTGTGAGTAATGCACATCTTGACATGAGACCCAAGTGTGCTGAGGAGCGTGACAAATGACAGTGTTTCCTGTTGATGGAAGATGACAAATTCTTCCTGTGTTTTTCTCAGCTTTGAGACCTGACTGAAGAAAGTAAGCACGTTTGCCAAAGTATTACTGGGAAATAAAGTCGAGGATGTGAAGCCGAGCTGCCGGTGACAGCTGGGGGCCAGAGCCGTCGCCTGGCTTGGCAGCGGCCCCTCGGAGGTGGTGGATTTGATCAGACATGGCAGCTGGTGACCAGGTCCATGAGCACGGAGCCCCAGAGATCTGTGGCTGAGGGAAAGAGGAGACTGAAGAGAATAAGATTTTTGAGGTGCACCGCTGTGCAAAGGACATCTCTCACCGCAGATCCAAAGGTCCAGACTGCAACCTCGCTCTGTCACAGTCACTCTCAAGAAGCCACTTATTTAATCATATCTGGTGACTCTGCATTGTGTGATTAAAAATTCAGAGACCATGGAAAGAGTTCTGTTTAAAAGTTCCCGCTTGAGATTGTGTTATACCATGTCCCAGCTTTGCTCTTGCAGTGCCTTGAGTCTCAGGAATCCTCCAGAAGAGGTGTGACCCTTTACCCTTCAGACCTGCAGTGCTAACTGGTGAAGAATGGTAATGCAGACACTAAAATTTCAGAAGCCAAGAGCCTGGAGTTGGAGTGGCAGAGCTGGGAGCTCTGTCTTCCCTGGGAGAGAGGGGAATCCAAGCAGAGGACTTAGAACTAGAAGAGGTGGTGATTGAGGGAAAAAATTGTAAAGGAAAAGGACTAATAGTGTGTGCGTGTGAGTGTGTGCGTGTGTGTGTGTGAGTGTGTGTGTGTAACTCATGCAGTGACAGAGCAGAGGAGGCTCAGTGATTCTGGATGATGATAAGGACCAGATTAATGTGGTGATGAGAAAATCTGCAGGAGGACTGGGACTTCTGATTGTCAGGAGCCAGCAGAAGTGACAGGTGGTGAAGATGAGTGGAGGAGGAGTGAAGCGGCACGCTGGGGTGACAGACTGACACTGGTCAGACACTAAGGGTATCCACGCCCATGGAGAAGCAGCATAGAAATGACAGACGACAATGAAAAGTCCAGGGAGGGTTGCAGCAGTTGGAGATCAGTGTGTCTGCATTTCTTCTGTGCACTGGTCTCTAGCTTTGGAGGCCCAGGGGACTCTTGCATGGAGCACGGTGCTGTGGGACCATTCCCCGGGGTTCACACGCTTTGGGTAATGTTGTGGGACCACACACTTTGCTCTCTGTCAACAATAGGGAAATGAAGGTCAAAATGCAAAGTTAGAACACGGGAATCAGGGCTGGCAGGAAAATGCTCCTGTGAGAACAGAGATGTGACCTGAGGTTGGAAGATGGTGCTGAACAGTGGTGGGAAGGGAGATGGCAGAGCTGGGCTGGAGCCTGGGTCCTTACTCGGCTTCCAGAAGTGACCTTGGTTGCCGCTGAGGCTACTCTAAGCTCTGGCATTTGGATTCCAGCTTTTTCTGGCAAATAAGGCAGGTAAAGCAGTCAGGACAGTGCTGGCTAAGAGATTAATGTCTGATCGTCCTAAACAAAGACTGACTTAGCAGGGCAGTGTATACTTGAAATCCCAGCACTCTGGTAGCTTCAGATAGAAGGTCTGGAAATTCAAACCCAGGCTGGGAAACTGAATGACTTAGGAAGAACTTGTCTCACAGTAAATAATAAAATCATGGCTAGAGGTGGTAGTTCAATGGAAGAGCTTTGGGTTCAACTACAAACAATCAAGCAAACAAACAAGCAGAAAGACTTGCATAACATGAAGACTGTTATGGTCTGGTATAGATTTTTGTCTCTGAGATTTAACCTAGTAGCTATCAGATCAGTACGATTTAACAAAACTGTCTTCACTGAAGTACATCTTGGCATCTGTAGTGAGGCCCATGCAGTTGAATTTCTTCAAGCGGTGCTGTTTCCACAGGTATTCCCTTGAGAAAGTGTATGAGAATGCGATAAACATCTCTGGGTAAATGTCACAATTTCATGGATTAAGAACAGATCTGCCTCCGATTTGTTTTTAAGGCATAAAATGCTGAAAGGAGCCAAATTATTATTATTTGTCAAATGCAAGTGTTCCTTTTACAAAGACCCTAATTTCACAAAGATGGTGTCACATTGTCCTTCTGGGGAGGAGGCTGGGTCAGTGCACTCACAGCTGAATGGCTGGCCTCGCCCGTGACCACAATGGGATGGGAGATGTGTGGCCACAGGAAAATTGGGTGGGGAGATCTTCACCAAGGACTCACCTCTGCTACCATCCTAAGCTCCAGTAATGGCATCAAAAAGCAATTATTAAGAATAAGAATCCAGACTTTCTTCTGCAACAGAGTACATCGCATGCCACCTGCACGGGGGTGGAGGAGAATCATCACAGCTGGTGCAGAAAGCTTTCCTGTAGCAAGTTCCACGGCCTCTGCATGTGGCTGAGCTGGAAGGCAGCCCCGCTGACTCCATCAGTGACATCCCTCCTGCCTTCCCAAGGAAACTGTCATCTGCAGAAGCGCTGGGGCTGAGTGTCAGCAGCCCGAGTCTGTAGAAAGAGGGGAAGGTGCTTCCTGGCTTGACTTCATCTGATTTGCATAGTCCAGGTGTCCCTGTCACAAGTGTGCTGTTTTTAACATTGCTTCCCAGATTTGCTGGAGCTGGGAGCAATGTCGGGTTTCTAATAAGCACCTTCTCCAGGATCCACCTGAAAGGCAGTGACAGAAAACCCCCAGGAAAGGGCCTGGGGGCTGTGCATTTTATAGACACTCTGATTATTGTACTCAGAAACTTGACAAGCAAAGATTTTGGGAAAAACTGCAAATTGGTGTTGCTCATCACATACAGAAAGAACTTTCTTCTAGAAGTAATGGTGAAATCTTGTATCCCTGCAGTACATGAGGCCCCTAACTAACTTATACTTTCACAACACACCCCAATGCCCACACTCACCTCCAACTTTTCTTTTTGATCAGTAGGATAGAAATTGTGTGGATAATTGAAACCTGAAGAGAATATAGAAAACCCAGCCAAATAAAAAGAAAACAGTACAATTTGCAATCAAAATTCCCAGGGGCAATCGCTGACTTGTTCTCCAGCGTCTTCCTTGAGACTTAGGAGCTACTCGCAGCTGAAGAACTGTCCACAGGAAGAGCCAGAGACACCTAGCGGGAAGTTCTGGAATGAGAGAGGGCATGAGGTCCTTGAAGGTGCACTGTAACCTTTTCCACACTAACCACCAGTGTCACTTGCTTAGAGCCCACATTGGCTTCAGAAACTTTGACCATGGGACCCACCCCCAAGGTGCTAGTCCAGGTGGAAGCAGTAGAACTGCGGAGACCTCTCTGGAAAATGCAACTTAAGACAGGGCTGACTCTCACTCCCATTTTTGCCAGTTAATCTTTGTTTGTGTGTCAGCCAGCTTTCCCATGGCCAGGACAGATCATCCCACACCCACACTTCAAAGAAGGAGGGGTTTAGGTTGGCTCATGGTTTTTCAGAATTCAGTCCGAGGTCAGTTGGCTCCAAGTGAGGAACATTGTTGCTAAAGGTGCTGCGTGGGAAGGGTGCTTAGTCCACGGCGGGCAGAGGCAAGGCAGGAGAATAGAACCAGAGAACACACCATGTAGGAGACACAGTTCCCAAGCTCAAGTCTCCATGACCTACTCAGCCCCAACCAGAGGTGTGTTTTACTAATCATTTGGCTGACACCAGGCCAATCAAATTGACACCATTAAAATAGAGAGTCACAGTCCAGTTTTGATGTACTGGGTTTAAACTTAGTACCGTCACACTGAGCACTATCTCCACCTCATCTTATATTTTTTTTTTGAGACAGGGCCTCACTAAGCCACCAGTAGTCCAGGCTGGGTGCAAACTTGCTCTTCTGCCCATTACCTTCAGGGTCCTGGGAACACAGGTGTACACTGCCAAGCACAGTCATGCCAGTTAATCTTAATTGTCTGCTTGATCACATTAAGGAATTCCTGGAGCAGCTACTGGGTCCTGGGTGTGACATATTTGCCACTGGGTTACTCCACTGGTGTTCACACCTGGATGTGCTCTTACGAGGTGGTCCTAGTTGGAGGAGACGGGTTGCTGGCTCCAGGGCACTGGAGGCAATGTCTCTGATGGAAGCTCTTGCCCTGTGCCTCGCTTTCCTGCCACTGTGAGGAGAGCAGCTTTGTCCCATCATGTTTCCATCATGTTTCCTCTTGGAGCCAGCAGACCATAGACTCAAACCTCTGAAACTGTGAGGTAAATACACTTCTTCGTTTATGACTGTCAGGTGTTTTGTTCCAGCAACAGGAAAGTGACCAATACACCAATGAAAGTTTCCACTGGAAAAATTTAAACGAAAACCTAGTAAAATCACCAGCCTGGACACCTCTATGTAAAGGACAGTCTCCACATTTGTACAGTGGCAATATTTTTGGATTCCACTAATCTGGGATCCTTCAGGATAAAGTGGGTTTCAGACAGGGAGGGAGAAGTGGTGTGTTGTGGGATCTGCTGCAGGGTGCTTTCTGCTTCCAGTGGATAAATTTCCTCAGAACACAGAGAAGGAAAAAGGTGGCAGTTCTGCACATAGCTCATGGATTTCCTGAAAGAGGGGAAAAGTGTGATTTTTCTAGTTAACTATTTTTCCCAATTAAATAACTGACCTTCCCCAAATAGACTAGTGCTGATGGCAGCACCTCCTTGGGGTGCTTCTGTGGAAGGCCACTGGGCATCTCTCTCCAGCCCAGCACCTTTCCTGCTGAGGAACTGCCAGTCATGGGTCACCCAGGAGGAGCAACCTGAGTACAGCCATGCTCACTCCGAGACCTGCCGGCCCCTACGCCACCAGCTTCCGGTACAAAGAGACAGAAGGATACACAAGAAATGAAAAGTCTAAAAAAGTAAAAGGGAAGAGGGAGGGAGGGCAAAAAGAGAAGATAAGGTTTGGCGGTTGGGAAAGAATTGTGCTAAAGGGAAGGGGCGATGTGGGAAAGAGGCAGAGCCAGGTGAGGCCCCCTCCCTGCTCCTTGCCAGAGCTGGGCCCCGGGGAGACCTGGGCCATCACCTGTCATCACTCACCATGAAGCCAAGGTGCACGCAATCTCTTTCTCCCCAGAGGAAGACAGATTTCCCACTTGCATGTCCAGCCTGAAAGGCTCCTTGGGAAGACGGTTTGCATTCCTCCCTCCTGCTGTCTTCCAGTCCTCGCTAGGGCTGCACGCGTCAGCTGGCTGAGAAGCTGGCATGGAAGTCCGTATCTGTCCAAGAGTGGGCTGTGCTGGGTTCTAGCTCTTTGTTGGATTCTTGCTTCTCTTTATGTTTATGCCAAGACTCTGAATGAATTTTGAAATTTAAGAATGCTGCGTAGCATCTGAGGAAAAGCAGCATCTTTAAACTCAAGATAGTTCATTTCTAGGGAGAGTGCAGGCTCCCCAGGTGAATTTTTCCGGGCAAATCAAGCCACACTTTGGGTCCAGCCAGACAATGTGTAGATGGACAGGATGTGACAAAGGAGGTGGAGCGAATGGAAGCTGATTAATCAGAAGCAGTTGCCCGAATACACTGACCTCCCGCCCATGTGTTCACCCAATCCCAGGCAATAAACATTGGAAAAGAAATCGTGTCTAGACATCTCTTTGTCTTTATTCCCACAGAAACACAGTGTGCCAGCTGCTGAGTGGCCTTTCCACTGGGACGGGTAGTAACCAAGCTGGAGGTGACTGAAAGTACTTGAGAGCGTGTGCGTGGGTACCATCCCGTAGGGTCACCTGAGCACCCACAGACTGTGACGTTCACAGGTGGGGGTCCTGAAACGAATTCCCAAGGACGCTGCTGTTACAGCGGTGCCTCGCCTTGGAAGGAGAGACCTTGGGGTCAGTGTGAGTGTCACTGCCTCTGAGGAGGCTGAGAGCAACTCTGCTTCCTGTGGAGGACAGAGGCCAACGGTGGGGCAGGGTAGAAAGGGGCGGAGAAGGGACCGTTGCGAGGGCACGTGCGCAGGAAGGAGGCTCATTCCCTGCACAGGTGGAGGAAAAGAAGGACTCAGGATGGGTTGGGAGGGCACTGACACAGCACATGGACGCCACTTCTCCCCTGCTTTAGCTCGGACCACATGGTGTGATACAGAATGCTCCAGGCCGGCAGCTGGGGAGAGGCATTCCCTCAGCCACCACCTTAAAACAATTGCATGGTCTACAGGAAGTCTCTTCGACAGTCCTGACTTCAGGATTTATGTCTGCAAAATGAGGTGACTCTTCTCCGTCTTCCCATTGTTATTGATTAGTATGAATCATCATTTGGGTAATTTGAAAGTACTTTGAAAATTATAAATCATTGTGGATTTTCAGCAGAGTGTTGGGTAAGATCAGAAGAGATTTGTCAAGGGAAACTTCAGGTCTAGAATGCCATGGCTTAGACCTACATGGTGTCCCGTGCAGCCCCGTGGCTTCAGAGGTGGGGTTTGAAAGGTGACTGGATTATGGGAAAGCTGTGATTCATTTGCTGTTAAGAGGCAAAGTCTGGTGCAAAGAGTGGGTCACTGCATCGGTGTCCAGAAGGGCAGAGCTCCCAGTTCCTCTCGTCCCTCCGCTCTCTGCTTCCAGGCGGCCATGCCCTGAGCAGGTTATCTGCCAGGGGCACCCTTACACCATGTCATTTCTGCATTTGCGTCTGCCAGCCTTGGCGGAAACTTCTGAAACGGGGAGCCGGAATAAACCTCTTTTCCATTAAGTTGTGGGCTTGAGTATTGTGTCTCCATGACAAGCACTGTGACCAAGACAGAGATGGTCTCTCAGTGGGAGAAAGTCGGCCTGGGTGCTCAAGGCCCTGCCTTTCCTCAACACAATGGAAAAGAAGGATTCAAATGTGAAGACCTTGGACAGGCCTGCTGTGTTGCCTTAAGTGCCGTCTCGCCAGCGCTCAGGAGATGACAGCTCAGGAGGAGACATGCACCTGCCCCAGCTCTACAAGATGTGTTACAAATTGTGAACATATACTAATAAAAATTAAAAATAATTAGATCTGCAGCTATTTGGGGGTTAACAGTAAAGAAGAGTGGAAGAGAATCCTCAGAGTTTGGTTAGGATCCCAGCTGCATTTCCTGTCCGATGGTGTGTGACGGTCGCCAGGAGCACCCCGGCTGGGCTGTGAGCACCGCCACTTCAGGCTCTCTCGGGTGATCCGAGGGAATCAGGTGTTAACATTCTAGGATCTTTTCACAATGTTTTGTAAGGGAATTTCATACATGGATCAGAATCTGTTTTGCAGTGTTTCTAGAAGAGTGTGCTATGCTGATACACAGCCAAATTCGATTCTGTCAAAATTATGATTTTGCTTTTTAAAGCCACAGTGATTATCAAATATCCACTGAAACACTATCCTCGAACGTCAAGGCTGGGCTTGGGTCTGCCTTCCCCCCACGGCTCTTTCCTGCCCTGAGTGACCGGGGGCCTCGTGTTCACTGAAGGTGCCGGCCTCTGCAGCGTCTCTGTGCGGAGAGGATTCACAGCACACACGGAGGAGTGAAGGTGATCGGGCAGCTGGTCCAGAGAAAGCAACCACCGAGGCCAGCTTGGGGGAGGAGCGCCTTGGAGAGGGCCTGGGCTCTATGCTGGTATCGCGCAAGAGTCAGATTTAAACACAACAGTTTCTACTTATTAAAGGTCGCCATGGACCGAACACGTATCACAAGAAGCCTTCTTAAATTAACCCTTGTAACAACTCCCTGTTGTATGCTTTCATTCTTACTTCTTTCTTATGGTTCCTGTTTTTCACACATAAGGAAACACAGAGCCTGAGTAGGTGAATAACTTGCCCAAGGTCACACAGAAGAGCCAACTGAGCTGAAATCTCGGCAGAGACAAAATTTTCCCTAACTAACGTATGAGGCAGTGACTCCATCCTTACCCTTCCGTCTGTATTGAAAATAGAAGGCGTGATCTCCCCCAGAGTGCTGCGGAGGCTCAGGAGCCCCAGGGATATAGAGCGACACTTCCTAATGAGGGAGGTGAGGCTGTCCTGAGCAGCCGTGCTGACTCCAATTATTTGTGTACCTTTAAATAAACCCACTTTCCCAGACTTCTCAGTCCTGACACCCGCAGAACAAGTGCGGGGCTGAGTCGGAACAGTCGCTGTACAGCCCAGTGTGCACAGTAATTCCCAGAGTCCGAGGCTGCTGCATGGCAGGAGGACCGGAGCGAAGGTGGAGCGGGCAGCCCCGCCTCTGTCACACCCAGAGGCAGAAGCTGCCGGCCCAGAAGCAAAGCACCCAGGAGAGGACAGCAGTGAGGACTAAGGAGACCCCGAGAGTCCTGCCCTGTCTGCAGAGGGTCGTGTGGTGCGTGCAGGGGACAGCCTGCCAGGACCCCCTGTGGCCGGCCCTGTGAGCCCGCAGAAAGCCCCGGAAGAGGGCCGGCACTCACCACGGAGGCCCTCAGTCCAGGGTGCAGAGCGACCTGGAGGAGCCTGGGTCTTCATGCCTACTAAGTTGAACACAATTTTGCTTATTTGTTGATTTTAGTTTCTTAGAACAAAAGCATCGAATCCATTTTGCTAAATCCATTTGCTAGATGGAAGCTCAGCGGCTGCTGGTTACGGGGCTGGATATGCAATCGCTCTGCCGGACATGGCAGCCTTCACCGCTTCGGTTCTGCAGTTCTGTGGATGTATCCATGCGCACGCAGCTCTGGGCTGCACGCTGGAAGCTTGCAGCAAAGGCACAGGGTCATCTTTGAACTGACCAGGATGCTGCCTGCGCTGTCCTGTGACCGCAGGGGCTTTTCCGAGGATGTTAATGACATGAGTTTTAACTCACACTGCAACCCTCTTGTGTTCGTCACCTATGACGTTGCATTCTAAAATCCATACGCACACAGCCTCAAGGACGTATTTTTGGCTCTGGAATTTGTTTTCAGGCACTACAGAAATATGCTCCTTGTCCTCTCTGCAGGGGCCTCCTCTTATAGAAGGTTCCGTTGATGTCGAAGAAGGCCCTGACTTTAGGTTCAAATCCTGTCACCATTATTAACATTTTGTCTACTGATGCTGCTCAGAAAAGCTCAGTGTGACCAGATGAAAACATTTGCCTATTTTGGGAGAAAAGGGAGAAATATTTGGCCCCAACAACTGCAAAACCGTCAGGAGCTGGAAACTTGAGGAGTGCAGCGTTGGCTTCAAGACAGAATGTGTCTGGTGGCGGTGCCCGTGCTTCCTCTGGTATGTTAATTTGCAAAAACATGACATGCAATGAACCTACCCGTTAAGTCCTCCTCCTTTAACTCCCACTTGGAAGTGGGCATCAAAGAGTCTCCATAGCTGTCGTGAGCTCAGGAAATGATGTATTTTGTTCCACAGAGATGTTTTACTGAAGCATAATTCGGCCTTCTGCATTCTGATTGGTACACAGCCATCCATTAAGATCACATCCCGAGGGCTACTATGTCCCATTCACATGTTTATTAATAAGAGACTGAGTCTTGGATGCGGGCCACCAATGGCAAGTCACGCCCACTGACTGCGGTGCACCGTGGAAGGGCTGTTTGTAGCATATTAGAGACCCTAATGGCTGGTATTATCAGGTGGAGTATAGCAAAAAGGAGCCCACTCATGTAATGTGGGCATCTCCCAGAGAGAGTGAATGCACTTTTTAAAACCACAGACTTTTTGCTGTTAGCTGCCAAATCGAGTTTTGGGCCAATTACTGTCACCGAATGCTCTCCCAAGTACTCTTTGGTGGACAGTAAAAAATGCAAATGGCTATTCACTCATCAAGTAATGATTGCTTTGGACAGATCCTGAAGCATAATGCATTGTAAACACTGAACTATCAGCCTGATTTATGAGACCTGGTTTCAGTTGTTCCAAACTACTGGGATGATTCCAAGCTGGCTATGTAGGAAGATTTCCTAATTGCATGCTGCTGGTATACGTGATTGAACATTATCTTTCCTACATTCAAGGATATGTATGATTGAACCCCTGCTGGGCTCATCCAAAGAGTAATCCCTGCTTAATGCAGTGGCTGCCGGCAGGTCTGGGCCCGCAGGCTGGGCTCACTGGGAAGCCGGACCAGCAGCTCCTTCTGCAGTAGACTCAGGCATGGCCACTGCCCGTGTTTTCAGACCCGAGCTCCTGGGAGCTCTGCCACAGGGGACCAGGATGTTAGCAGTTCCTGGAGTCTGTGCTCTGTCGTGCAGAGCTGAGCCTTCCCGCTGGAGCAGCATCTGACGCTCAGACTGGGACCTGCTCCGATCCCACCTGTGACTTTCCCTTTTCCTTCAGCTCTCTTGCAGTGAGTTTGCTCTGCTATGTGATCTAAGATGTCAGCCATGTCTCACCAAAGTAGCAGACACTAGTGTACACCTGTGACTCACTCAAGTAGTAAGTACTGCGTGGGTGTCCCCGAGCTGTGAGAATCACCTGCTGCCAAGAACAAGAATGACCTGATTTTGAAGTTCTTTAAAACATCATTGATGCAGTGAGAACATCACTGTGACTTCTCTGGGAAAAAAGTATCTGCCTTTTTTGTAAGTGAATAAGAAGAACAATGCCACATTTGGGTTTGCTTCATTCTTTTTTCTTACCTTGGCTTGGGAGTTATAACCTATGAAGTCAGCGGTCTTCAAGAAGTCCTCTTGTATCACTGTTGTGTCAGTGTTGTCTTAGTTACTAAAAAGTCACCTTTTATTCTATCAGCCCACAAGTGCATCATGAAGAAGGTTCTATAAATTTTCAAAGGCATTTGTTTAATTTTGAAGTCCATCCAATAAAAATGAAAGCAAAGAAGGGAGAGAAAAGGAAAGAAAGAAGGAAACAAAGAAGAAAGGAAGTAAGGGAAAGGAAGAGAGGAAGGAAGGGAGAGAGAGAGAAGCTAGCAAGTGTGGAAGGAAGGAAGGAGAAAATATGGAGGGAGGGAAGGAGAAAGACTTCCTCATGTAGTGACATAAAACGTACACTATGAAATCTGACCTTTTCTAGTAAGCGCCAGTGATTTGTTCCTCCGTTTTGAACATCATGTTTACTGAGAGCCTATTGTAATATAATCACTAAGTGCAGTTCCTCCATGTGGTGAAAGTGACCTCAGGTACTATGCTCATTTGAGGGGCATTTTGCAGGGCTGAGTCGTCACTGAAAGAGTCCCAGGTTGTGCTTCAGACACTGAGAGGTGAGACACATCGGTCAGGATGAGTTGCGTGTGCTCCAGGCCTTGCTGTTGGTTTTGAGAAATGGTTTTTGTTCTTTCTTTTAGAATAAAAATCAGCTCCAAAACTGATGTAAGGGCAAAGCATGGTTTACTGAAAGAAGAAAGCATTTAATTATAGGAAGGAAAATTCCTTTGTGTGTCTTAGGAGATACTTTCTTCTAGAAAGGAAAATCTGCTTTCCTGTTTTTAAAAGTTAAACTGTATGGGGTCTTCCTTCTATATTGTGGATTACCAGAAGGGAGTCCATCTGTAATGAGAAAACAAAATCAAACCTCTTGCAAGGAATTTCTTTCTTCAGATGGCCCACCAAGTTGGAAACTTCCAAACTGAGTTCCCTGGCTCCTGCCGAGGTTGGAATTGAAATTTCTTCGCACAATTACTGAACCGCAGGTGAGATGTCAGACTCTGACTCTACAGGCAGAGGGGAGCCCTGTGGCTCTGGCTAGGACTGAATGGGGATGGATTTCTTTTCAGAAAATTGAAATCTGGCTCCCTAAACAGGACTACACAGAAATGAGGTCACATTTTCCTACATCTTGCTGGAGTATCACTGGCATCTACCACTCTGAGGAGGACTCCTGTGTATCCTGAGAGATTCTCTTTGAGGTTTGCTTGCATTTCATAGTTTCAAGCAGAGAAATAGCTCATACAAATGAAAGATGAACATGGGAGAATAGGTAAACATTAACGTTTAAAAGAGTAATTTTTCTTCTGAAAGCACGGTTTTACTTACTTTGTAGTGGTAAGGTGATCAGCGAACTGAATGAAAGGAGACCAGGCAAGTGGGTGATTTAATTGACACCCATCCATAATTTGTTTGTTTTTTTTTCTATTGTAGAGTGTATACTATCTGCGATTGTAGTTCAGATTCTCATATAGATGCAAAATGAATGAGTGAGACCCACCCGAGGACCCCTTTTGGTGGTCAGTAACTGCCAGGGGTATTTGAGAAGCCACCTGCTGGTTGAACGTGACATGGGTTCCTTCCCTAGGTGGAAAGAAAGGCGCTCTATTCCACCTGGTCTGGGAACAAAAACACTTTCCAGGCTGAAGACTCCTCAGTGCTTGGCTCTAAAAGTAATAAAAGAGAGGAAGAAGATGAGGCAGAAGCTCTAAAACACACCCTTGTTCCTCCTTCCAAGTGGCCAGCTCACAAACACTGGCCAAGAGGTGCCAACTGGACGACAGAGTGAGCTGAGTTCGGGAAAGTGCTAGTGTTTGGTAACAGGGATTATCACCTTGTGTGTGTTGGACAGAAAGAATATTATAGAATTTTATATATGGTATTGGGTAAGGTGGAAAATGGGCAAAAGAAATCCCCGAGAGGGCAAATTATCATTTATAAACATGTTAATAAATTAGCCCAAGACTGCTGTGTGATTATTTCAGTGACCTGGGGCCTTCACGGAAATTATACAAGGTGTGATTGGAAATGACAGTGAATGTTTAAAGTAAAAAAAAGTCACAGGAAAAGACTCACTGCTATTAATTCCTCAGATGCTCCCTCTCACACACACTTTTCCCATCACTCCTGGCCCTTTCTGATGCAGTTCCGGAAGTCCTCTTTCATGCGTGTCTTTACCTCTTCTGCTGTGGCTGCCTCAGCACCCTGAGTTGATTCACAGTGTTTAGGTCTTGTGGTCATTTTGGTTTTGGGCATGAGCCAGAAGTCATGCAGCCCCCGATCTGGTGAATAAGGTGGATGAAGACACATGGCACTATTCATATTGGACAGAAATTGCCTTACATGTTTTGAGTTGGTTCGGAACATCTAGCTGCCAATCATGAAAACACACTCAGGAAAGCATGTCTTCCAGAACCGATTCAGAAAATGGCAAAAAAGAAAAAAAGTATAGATGTGCTGGCAGCAAGGAGAGTATCTGAGGAGGGCTGACGACAGTGTGTCTTTTACTATAGTAATATTTTGTTTACGTTTAGTCAGTGACCACATGCGTGGTCACACATCCTCTGCAGCAGGAAGGTGTAACAAGCACAAGAATGAGTCGCCGGCTGCTGAGAACCCTGCGGCCCTGCGTGCGAGAACTCCGCCTCCCTGGGGCCCCTGCTCGCTCCCTCTGCCTGTGGCAGTGGTCACAGCGCTGCTGCGCACGAGGATGTCGCTGGGAAGTCCAGCGGTGATGGACGGACGTGATCGAAGTATGACAGGGAGGCATGGGCTTCGGGTGCGGTCAAGGCGGGAGTGGCTCCCTAAGCAGGGGAAGATCCAGGACATAGAGGGAACGGTTTGGAGGAGCGGTTTCCACTCTTGCTGGGTGCAGCGGGGAGATACTTACTTCCAAATGAGAATGAAAGTTAAACAACATCCGCGGAGCACACCGGGGGATGATGTGCTGGTAATTTTTGTCTATCTTATGACGTTTTCCTAAAACACTATTTTCTATTGGCAAGGTTTTTTTAGACCTTGGTTTTCTGATATCTCTGTTGTCTGTCTGTCTGTCTGTCTGTCCCTGTAACAAGCTCTATTCATCCATGTTTTTCGCTAGCTAGCTAGCCTGCTGTTTTAGTATTTCTGGGACCTGCTGGTCAAAGCTGTCCCAGCAGAGAAGCAGGGAGACCCCCTGTCCTGCACAGGGGGAGACGGCAGCTCTGGCCACAGCCCTCCTTGAGTCCCTGGATGGTCCCATTGTTTTATTCTCTGAACCAAAGTCAGTCATGGGAGCCAGCTCAGCCTGGGGTGCGTGCTGGGAGGAGCCTGCCTCAGCCTCCTCAAACTTCCTGTTCCTTGGCCCTTAGTATAACACGGATCATGCCGGTCTCAGGGACCTGCGGCAGGCCTCACGTGTGCCTCGGAATCACCGCTGTCTCTTAGCTTTGCTGGAAATGACCTCTGTGCTTCCTGCCACCCTCATGGTGCTAGTGCAACCTTCAGGGGGGATATGACAGTGACAGGGGCAGTGGTGGTGGCATCTGAACTTCACAGCTCCTCACATGTCCCCAACACCGGTGGGCGTCATGCCCAGTGCCATCAGCCTCACCGCACCTGAGGGTGCAGGTGCCCCGTCCCCGGGGAGCTGAACTGTCCCTGGGAAACGCACAGTGGGTCGTGAACTGGAGCCTGGCTCCCTCTTCCTGTTCATGAGCACCGTGGTACTCACAGCCCCGTTTATGCCACAAGGCTGTTAGGAAGCGGGGGAAGCATGAATATCACACGTTTTAACAATCTCAGGGCACAAGAGCAGTGAGATCTTGGAGGCCGGATTTCCACCTTCCATGTGTTCAAACGTCACCCAGGTCCTGACTCGGGGGTCTGGGCAGGACCGGATTCTGTGGTTCTGAGGGACCCTGAGGCAGTCTGGTCACCCAAGTGTCTGGGGGCCCAGACTCTGGGGCAGGCCCGGGTCACCTGAGGGGCTGGCTGTAGGGTCTGGGGCGGGGGTGCGTGGAGCTGAGCTGGGGCAGTGTCCACGGGAAAGGAGGGAGGCCAGGGAGCGAGAGCGTGGGCACTGGCCGGGTGTGGACAGATGGCACGTGGGCGGGGAGGAATAAGCACCAGGAGATGACTCAGCCCGCCTGGGAAGAGCTTTCAGCCTCCACAGAAATAGGCTGCAGAGCTCCAGGGGAGGCCGCCTGGGGGCCCTGAGTCTCAAGTTCTGACTTAGTGTGGGGGGGCTCGGTCAGTTTGGGCTCCATACGCCACCTACACAAGGCAAGGCGTGGGCAGAGCAGGACACGGAGGTGTGTGTGATTTAAAATAGGACCCTTTGGGGCACTGCGGGACGGGGGAGGAAAAGAGAGCTACCTGGCGGGTGCCAGGGAGCTGACCGAGGGAGGGAGCAGCCTTCTCCAGTTGGCTCCATTTCCTGGGCTGCGGGCCACAGCTGCCAGCAGGGACTGGGGGTTTCCTGGGAGGAGCCCAGTGAGGTCCTGTCCCGTGCAGAGCGCTAAGGCAGCCTGAGAGGATGGAGGAGACGGACGGGTTCTGATTCCTGCCAGGAAACTCAGCTTGCAATGGGCCGGAAAGCCTGTCCTCAAAAACGTTTCTGCTTCTTTGCTCCTTGTCATCACCACAAACTCACAGAGCCAGGAGCCGGCCTTTCTCTTTGTGATCACCTCTGACATTCATTTGCTTTTTCCATAAATTAAGATCCAGTGTGCCTTGCTTTATTCACAGCCACTGGCTAGCTCTGGTCTCCAAAATCGGCACCTGGGGTACCATCAACAGAGTGGACAGACAACAGAGGAATGGGAAAAATGTGCCAATTACACTTTTGATAGAAGAATACCTGCAATAGATAAAGAACTCAAAACCATTAACTTAAGACAATGAGCCCGCAAAACCAAACGATCTAATCAAAAAACGGAAACTCAGCTGAATAGGTATTTCCACAAAGAAGAACTACAAATGGCCAATAAGTACATGAAGTTATGTTGATCATCTTAGCCTTTAGGGAAATGCAAGTAAAAATGAGATTACCTCTTAATCAAGTCAGAATGGCGATCACCAAGAACACAAAAAACAACAAATTCTGACTGAGACGTGGAGAACATTTCTACACTGAGGTGGGAGTGTAAATGAGCAGAACCAGATAGAAATCAGCACGGAGATTCCTCTAACAGCAGAAAAGGGAAATTCCATTTGATCCAGCTGCGTCTCTCCTGCTACGTCCCTGAAGGAGCTAAGTATCATATTATAATAATATGTGCACACCACTGTTTATAGCAGAGGAACTCACAACGGAGGAGCCCTAGAATAGTCTAGACATTCATTAACCGATGAGCAAGTAGAGAAAATGTGGAATGCAATACACACATCAGAATACTATTCAGCCATAAAAAATGAGATCATGTCATTTGCAGGAAAATGAATGGAACTTAAGGCCATAATGTCAAGTGAAATAAATCAGAACCAGAAAGTCAAAGACTGCATGGTTTCTCTTGTATGAGAAACATAAAATGTAAATAAATAAAAGAGTAACATAAAGGCAAGTTGGTAGGAAACAGAAAGGCAGATTCATTAGTGATGGATAAAGGGATTGGGGTCCCAGGAGGGTGGGGAGAGGCGCGCTGATGGACAGTGACCGCTCGTCCCCATCCTGGAGCAGACGTGACTGTGATGCTCTGCACACACTCACTGAAGAGAAAACTTAAAGCCAAATGCTGCGCAATGAGACGAAACGGAATGGAATGAGATGGAAGTGACTTAGCAGCACGGGCCCTCAGCCTCCTCCAGGAAACCAAAGCCCAGCCTCTCCTGCGGCAGCTGGGAGATAAGCCGGGAAAGGTCCTAAGGTGTCTCCTCGGAGCAGACGCCCAAGCTTTGCCTCCTGACATGGAAACGTGGAAACCGTTAAGCCAAGACAAGTCTGGTCCTCACGAGTTTGGAATCAGGCGATCAGGGCCTGCACCTTGGGCATCTGCTCTGGGCATCACACTCTCCCTCTCCGAGGAAGTGCTCAGTCGCTCGGGGCACCGCTGTCCAGCCCTGCTCACCTGTAACACTCGTGACGGTACCTTAGCAGACATGGAGGCGTCCTGATGCACAGGAATGGTGGACGCCTTGGGAGGCCATGTCAGACTGATGTCAGAAGTTTGTAACTGGAAGGACACCTAGCCACACGGCATCTAGAAGCTGGGAAATTCCAGGCTGCCTTTTGCCAAACTTACCCGGGGCTATTTCACCTGTCTCCTTTGAACACAGTTATGAGATCCTTGTGCCGCCTCTAGAAATCTCTCCAGAAAGCTGAATGTGATAGGAGTTTATTTTAACGCTTTTCTTATCTAGACAGCTTGTACTTCCTCTCTTTTTTTGGCTGTTAAGTGAGTCAATGCAATTCACCCTTGCACCCTGGATCCTTTTGCTTTTCTCTTACTCTTTAAGCATATTCTTCTGTTTATTCTTTCCCTCTTCTCTGAGAAAAGTACACAAACTTTTAAGAGTGCATTAGGACTGCGATCAGCCTATTTTGTACAAGCCCAAAATGCACAGAGCATCTCAACATTTATGAGAAAAATAGCTGAACTGCAAGTATTCTTATGATTTAGTACATTTCCTTCTTTTTGTTAGACTTACCAAATTGCTCCTATTAATATACCGCTCTCATGCATTATGTAATGGCTGAGAGCAAGGCGTGAATATCCAGGCTCCCATTAAAGGTTGCGGGGTTGGGCTCCACGTCCCCACTGGCTACAGTAAAATGCACCTGGACTGCGTCGGCAGTGCAAATAGCTTCCTCTCCAACTGCAGCTCATACCAAAATATTTCATGAGAGTTAATTAAATTCCCCGATATTTCTTGAGAGAAGCACGAGGCATTGTGATTTTAAAAATAGATCTGTAAACAGAAGTAATAAAGAGTTCGGGAAGCTGAACTTAATGAAACAAGAAAGGGAAAAGCACAGAAAGAGCAACAACCCCGTGAATCATGGGATGTGTGGGGCAAGCAGTCCTGGCAGACCTGGGCTCCAGGCCTTCATTTCTGGAATGGGAAGCTGGGCTCCATCGGCGCTCTGGGTTACTTACGTAAGGCCCCAGAACATCGTGCTGATCCAGATTCCAGCTCCGGGGGCTGGCTGGGCGCTGGACTGTTCCATTCGCTTCTAGCCTAGCAGGGCACACTCATGGTGCTCTGAGACAGTTGTTTCCCAGCAGTAATCTTGAGTACAGAGGCTATCAGATGGTGCAGAAATTAAGCTGGGCCTTAGGAATCACACAAATAGTCTAGGACTCAAAATACTCAAATTTGTAGCTTCAAAGATTCAATTCTGACCATTTACCCAGAAGTGGTCAGGCTTAGGGAAGCAGGCGGATGTTAAACTGACTGATGAACAATAAATATCAATTTGCATATGTGTTAAAAGTGGGAATCTGTGTGCGACTGGCTGCTGTGCACACATGGAATTACAAGCATGGGGACTGTACTGGGAACATTGAAAATAATGATAATCACAGGCACCGGAACTCCCTAGGGTTAGGCCCCCGGACTGTCTAAGCCATCGCTGCTCATGCTCATGAACTGGTAAGATGTCCACAGCTTCTTGCAGATGCTCAGGCTCAAATATCCAGTTCCAGAAACCACCCATGGGGAATGGGGGGGGGGATTTACCAGCCCTTGATGGTCACAGAATGACACAGTGGGAGGTGCTGTGGTCTAAGACTCCTCAGACATGGGCCCCAGTCTCAGCGTCTCCAGTGTGGGGTTATATAACCCAGAGAAGAGGAGCATGCTCTGAGCTCCAGCCTCCCTTGACAGCCAGACAGGGATCCTGGCAGACTGTTTCAGGGCTCAGTCTCCGGGCTCAAGGAACCTTCCTTTCCTAGATTCATAAGCCCTCCTTCTGCCTCCACATTGTGCTTGGGACGGCGATCATTGCCAGTCGTTTGATTGTACCCGATGATACTGTGATTTGCAAAAAGCTGGCACAGTCAGAACCTCCTGGGAGGTGGGCTGAAAATGTGCACCCCGCTTTGCTCTCATAGTTTGGCGACCTCCAGGGGTTCAGGGCAGAGGAAGGAAATGAAGGGAGAGGGACGGGAGTCACACAATGGGATGACCATCGTGGGTGGAAACAAAGCGGGACAGGCCCGTGAGGCCTCTCTGCTCCACCTTTGGGCGCCTTTGGGAGAAGGTCAGCAGGTCCCAAGCCTCTGAGTACCCCTTGGGGGGAATCGTCTGTGTTCTCCCCGCTGCTGAGCTCTGCTCCGTGGGATCTGAACCCCTGGACTTCTGATTGTGCCCTTTAACCTCATGACAGGCGCCGAGGGAGCCCAGAGCCACACAGGGACACCAGCAGGACCCAGGAGAGGAAGTTAGTGCTGCGGGGGAGCAGTGGGAGGGTTAGAGCTCAGGACAAGGCCATTGGTAAGGGAACAGCATGATGTGGGAGGAGAATTTGGGAAGACAGGAGGGTCAGTTTGCGGGGGGACATTCAGGGTGCATCGTGCCATCTGCTCCCGAGCAGAGCATGTCCCTATGCCCTTGCTGTGGCTTGCACAGTGTCACAGGGACCCTCACCTGGTTTCTGTTCCCTGTATGTCCACTTGCTCCCTCAGTAGCTCAAGTCCAGCCTGGCAGTGGACTCTCCCTTCCTGACATTGGTGGTGGGCTCGAGTCCAGCCCTTCAGTGCACTCTTTCCTCCCTGACCTCACTGCTGCCTGTGGCTTCCTGAGATCACTAAGGGGAGCACTCCTGACCCTCTGCTTCGATCCCTCAGACCTCGACCAGCTCCAACCTCCTCTTCTCTCCTTGATCCTCCTGACCGTGGCCATCTTACCCTCACTATAACCTGTATGGCTCCTGGTGGCAGTGGGTAGGACAGGGTGGCCCAGGCCTTGATGCCCAAAGCTCCACCCCCTCAGCTGTCTGTCTCCTCCTATCGTGTGCAGTTGTTCTGCCTTCCTGAAGTGGCAGAGGCACGTGGAGTCCAACACGGGCCCCCACTCCCTGCACTGCACCATGCGAATTCGTAGCGTCTTACAGCCAGGGTAGGAACTCTGTTCTCCCCAGGAGGCTCTCGGGGAAGAGGCAAGTGGCCAGGAGGTCTCTGCAGCACCCACATGGGGGGGAATTTGGGTTTTATCCGGGGCCAGTGTGCTGTCCCTTCTCCTGGGAGTCAGAACTGAGTCCTGAACAGCAGCCTCCTGGGCAGTGGCCACAGAGGGTCACCCTACTGAAATTGGGGTCCCAGGTGACTTCTACCCTCACACATTGGGGCCAGCAACAAGACTACCATGAGCCACTTGGTTCCCGTCTGAACCCCTGTCTCTGCCTGGCTTCTCTGAGTGTCCAGGCTAACTTGTGGCTGCTGGTAGCAGCGATCAGGTCAGCTCAGAGTCCACTTCAGCCCTGAGACCTCTGGCTGGTCTATGTCCCCTGAACAAGGATCAGGAGAATCTCCCTGCTGTCTGTGAGTTTGTGATCATGAAACCACATGGCCCTCGGTCAGCAGCTTGTTTCCCTGACTCCTAGGAAAAGCGTGGTTTGTGATTCGTTGCCACAAACACACACCACATTATGGGACACCAGGTTCCTTCCTGCTTCTGTTGGAGGTGACGCAGAGATTAGGTTTTGGTGACAGAGCCCTGTCTTGATCTCTCAGGAACTTCGTGAGCCCAGGGATTGATGTTTCCTTCACCCGTGGCCATGGCTCTGTCACTCCTGTCTCCCGTGATCCCAGTGCTAGTGGGTCCCAACCCTCAGCCACATCCCTGTCAGTCCTGGAACATTAAGACCTCCACAGCAGAGGGCCCCAGCCACAGAGAAGGCTGTTTTGCCCAGCAGAGGACAGGCACTGTATTTTTAAAAAGATGCTGATGCCTACTCCGCCTGCTCCTCCACTTCATCCCCGAACTGTTTTAGGGCCACGTGCTATGAATCTACTGTGCTTTCCTGTCTCTGAAATTCTGATTTCTCTTTCAACACTGCTAAAAATTCTGGCAGATGCACTTCATTAATAACAAGCTACCATTCATTCTGCTTTTCACGGAGCCTCTTCAAATATTTAGGGCCAACGCCAGGGAATCTTGACAGAACATTAAATTCCAAATCGTGGGTGAAGTCTGCAAGTTGATCACTCTCCTCTGCTCAGTCTGTGCTCCAGCCACTTCTGCATATTTCAGTCTTGTCTCTGTGGGTCGGTATGAAGCAGTCCCTGGTACCTGTGCTTGTATTTCACCGATTCTGCTTCTGTCCTGGTTTTGTCAAGGGCGAGACTTGCAGAATACCCGGATATGACAGTGAACTTCCGGCTTCAGGTGGGTGCCACTAAGCAAAGCCGTGCTTTCCCTTCCATCCCGTAGAGAGGGCTGACTCTGCCAGTGTGGAGGACTCAGGAGAACTTGGAGGTTAAATGTTTTGGGGTTGATTTATCAGGATTTCTCACCTTAATTTCATGGTTTTTAAAATGTTTGTTTTTGCTCCTGGTCTCAGCCTGACATGTGCGACCTACTGAGGACGTACGTGTGTCCAGCCGCTGCTGATTCACTGCCGTCGTTTCAGTCAGATTCTCCTCTGCATGCGCTGCAGCTTGGCCCTGTGCGCAGAGCAGCAGCGTGGCAGACAGGTCACCCTCCTGAAGTGCACTGCTGTTGGAAACGGACCCACCCTCTTATTCCACAGCATCTCCAGCACTGTGGGCAGCAGCCTGTGTACCCCACCATCACAGCGCTCTTTCAGGTCCACCCCGACCCACACTGCCAACACTGGGCTTCCACCATCTGTGGATGCCTGAGCCATTGTGAAGTCCCTGCCTGCCTGACGGTGCAACTGTGTCGCTTTGCTTGCTGTCCAGAGGGGCTGCCCTGCCTCCCAGAGAGGTGAGCACCAGTTTGGGTGGCACCAACACCCTTAGCCTGAGTCCTCTGGAAAGTAGAAACCAGGACAATGCCATGGCATCGTGCTCACCATGAATTTGGGAATGTTACATCCAAGGTCCCTGAAAGGCGGCATGTGAGAGGGAGAGAAGGAGTGCTCTGAGCAGCTTCCCCTCTGTCACTGCATGGGTGTTTGTGCATCAAGAGCCAGGATGAGTCACAGTGCGATTTCCAAGAAACACGTTTTCACCGTGGTTCGTGAGTGCACATAAAGCAGGTAAGCACATTCTCACAGCCTGGGCCAGGACGAAGGGCAGGAAAGGGGAAGGTTTGTGTCCAGCTCTCGCCTCTCTCTTCGCCCATTGGCTCAGGAATACCTTAGAGCAGGGAGTTGCTGCATGGGTTTGAGCTGGGCATCTGATACTCAGGGGTCTCTGAGGGTACCACATGTCACAGCCTGTGGTCTGGTGCTACAGCAGGAGGGGTGGGACCCGAGGCTCAGTGCCCACTCAGGCTCATGCAGGATGTGACAGAGCAGAGGAGGCAGCGAAGTTAGGGCTCTGTCGGCTTCTTCAAGAATATGGAAGGAGTGTGAGAAAACCTGAGAATGCGTGTGAGGTTTTTCATCGACATGCTGTCAACGATTGCTTGGCATTTACTGGACCAAGTGGAATCTATGGAGATTACTTCTCAGGACAGTGTTAACCTGGAGGCAGTGAATGTGGGATGGCCAGAGCCCTGACAGGAGGCAAAGGTTCTTTTTACCTGCACCAGTCTGAAGGTCCTTTTCTAAACAGTTCTTGCTATTGACAGGTCAAGACCACCAGGTGAGGGTGGGGAAACTGGAATTTGGACTTACCGGAGCTTCCTTGGACCTGAGCCTGAGGCAGGAGAATCTTCCTTGAGCCTGAGGCAGGAGTATCTCTGTGAATATGAAGCCAGCTTGGACTGTATAGTGAGCATAAGGCCAGCTTAAACCACACAGCAAGATCCCGCTCAAAAAAATAAAACAAAACAACCCTCGGCTAAAACCAACCAACCATCCAACCTAACAAACAAAAAGGAATGAAAGAGAGAAAGAAGAAAAGAAAATAGTTATCTAGCCAGCGTGAAGCAAAACCACAGGAATGATGAATCCACAGCCCCATGCGTCTTCCCAAATCACCTCGCCCCGCGGCAAAGCACCCGGTCTGAGTAGGATGAGTTTTCACTAAGATAAAAGCGGGTGAAGAAGCCACTCTCTCCGCAGGGCTGCAGTGCACTCCCACCAGCCCAGGCCTCAGGCCAGTCCGTGGGCCAGCCAGTATCAGCATCAATAAGAAGGAAAGTTATACAAAAACGCCAGAGTTCTAAAAAAGCAAAAGGCAGTGTGTTCTGAGACAGTGCTTCTCAAGGCCTAAATTTGTGTGTTGAAAAACTATGTGAGTGTGTAAAATAGTATATATAAAATGAAATAAATTGCATGATGTACATATAGCAACTCCCCACAATGAATGTAATCACTGTATGGTAAAAACAGGTACTAATAAAATTTTTAAAAAGATATGATAGATATCTAGATTTATCAATTAATAGTAATAATAATCTAGGTTAATCAATTAATATGACACATACAGCTTGATGAAGACAGATGAATACAGTAATAGGATAGACAAGATAGATTTAGAATGCAGACCCCAGTACAGTGGTGGAGATAGACAGCTGATAAGATAGACAGGAGATACACAGACATGTGAGTGTGTGAGGTGTGATAAAATAGAATGAATGAGAAAAACAGAGTAAATGTTTGTATCTTAAAACTTATTATAATAAAAAGAAACATTTCCCTGTGAATCCTTCACAAAACATCCCCCTTGCTTTGTGCACACTGTCCCATCATTCCCGTCACTTCATGAAGCAGTTCTGGAAGACTCCTTTCCTGAGTGTCTTCAGTTGTGCCATCCTGGTTGAGCCTACGTCAGAGTACTGAATCAGTTAAAAATGTTTGCCCTTCATGGTCATTTTAACATTGGGGAAGAGACAGAAATTCCAAGGTATCAGATCCAGAGAAGAACACACTGTCTTGTAGTCAGGTGTTGTGAGAAGAATAATTACAATCAGGACACAGAGTTTATAATATTATTTTATGGTGGTCACCCAGAGTTAAACACAAAAAGTGTAGGAAATCTGTCCACAACACTAAAGACAGAGAATATTCAGCCAAGGGCCTGGATCCTATAGCAGTGTCCTACATGAGTCCAGGTGAAGACCTAGAGCCCATGACAGCCCATGACAGCCCATGACAGCCCATGAGTCCAACTGGAGGTCCAGAGCCCATGAAGACTCACGCCAGTCTCTTTCATGGATCCGTGCTGGGGAGGCCCAAAGATTAGTGGTGGTAGCTAGAAAGTCTATGTCAGTGGGGTGAAGGAGCTATGCTGGCAGGTTGAAGGTTCTACACTGGAGCCGAGAAGTCACACTCAAAGTAAGGACCAGGGCTGTCCTGAAAAGCACCACAGCCATCCTCAGCGACACGGAGGCCCCAGCTCCTCGAACGATAAGAACAGTTGAGTGTATGTCAGGAAGCCAGTGTGACAAGCTTCTCCTGGAGATTAAGCCGCACAGATCTTTCTCGCCAGAGCCAGGAAGCGATGCTTAATGTAAGAACCAGCGCTCCCCCAAAGTGAACCACAGCCACCCTCACCAGCAAAGTCCAGAGCTCTTCCAATGATGACGGTCGAACTCTTACTGGGGAAGCTAGTCATGACGAGCTCCTCCAGGAGAACCAACACTTAGGAGAACTCACGATGCTTTGCTCTTCCTTTCCACATCTCCCTTTATGCTGGCAGCGCTCTCAGGTGGACCATCTACACTCAGCACCATGCTGATTTAATTCAGCGGGTGTTAAGTTGACCGCCAGATTTAAACCATAACACACCGTAATGTTTTTATTTGACAGAAGTCACTGTAAGTGTTTCAAATTGACTCAGGACACTGAAGCAGCCATGAAAAGCGACTTGTGAAGAGAACTTCCAGAACCACTTGGGAAAGTGGCAGGAACAGTGGGATGACTGCATTCTGAGCAAAGGGAGCGCTTTGAGAGGGATGAGAGGCGGTGTGCCTTTGACCGTAACGTTTTCAATTTGACGGAGGTGGATGACAGAATGTATTATGGCTACAGCAGGATCACCCACACACGGGACCTGGAAGTGGAAAGTGACCGTGCAGCTTCTAGAGAGTCTGATACTTAGGGAAGGTCAGGCTGAGCGTCCCAAGAGGTTGACGATTAGAATCAGACATATAGTAACCACTTAATTTTCTGCTCTCGAACCTATCTCCTTTAATTTTGAATATGAAAAAGCAATCATTTAATAAGTGCATATTAATAAAAGAATTAGCTGATTAAGAAATTGATATGTGAGGAGGGAGTATCGGTCCAATGAACAAATGCGGGGGCTCCGTCCACAGCTGCTCTCTAGCTTTGCATTTGGCTCCTCCGCTGCGTTTTCTTGTGTGCAGAAGCCTCCACCTCGGAGCTGACGCTGAGTCCCCAGTTGTGCCAGTACCCAGGTCCACTGGACTGAGGGCCAAAGGCTTATGATAAACTTTACACCCAGGCAAGGTTCAACCATCACAAATACCCGGGACCCAAGCAGTGCGCTCCTGAGGGGTCCCTCGTCCACAGTGGCCCTCGGGCAGCGCGCAGGCTGAGTGGAAGCTGGGGCGGGAGTCCCCGCAGGAGGAAGCGGCAGGGCTGCGAGAGTGCGTCCCCTGGACCGTTGCATGGAAGACTGTGAGTCCCCCCTTCCAGGTTTAGGGGGCTGCAAGGAAAATTTCTTTTGTTGATGGTGACTCGAGTAAAGTTTATGCTGCATCTAACAGTGTCACTGTTGTCACAGGGTGCCACTCAGTTTGTTGGCAAAGCCCCAGCACTGATTGTAGCCGATCACACCTTTGTTATTATAAACACAGGTTACTGTGGCCGATTAACGGCTTCACTGTGATAGTCTATGTGTGCGCGCACTGACAGAGATCAGGTCCC
The DNA here is from genome assembly GCA_004027295.1 of Dolichotis patagonum. NCBI lineage: Eukaryota > Metazoa > Chordata > Mammalia > Rodentia > Caviidae > Dolichotis > Dolichotis patagonum. The sequence goes on along the minus strand of PVJX010002976.1, from coordinate 48,811 downwards.
TTCGCCTGTCTCCCGCCCTGCCCGTGGCCCCCTCTCAGCCCGAGGACTCCTTTTCTACTTTCCATTTGATATTATTATTATATTATTATTGCTAATATATGAAGCAGGACACATGCGTTCTTCTTGTCTTTCTATGTCTGGCTCACTTCAGCTAACATGAGTGCCTCAATTCTGGGTTTTTTTCCTTTCATTTTTTCTGCAAGTGATAGGATTTCATACTTTACAGCTGAAGGAGACTCCGCTGTGTATTCGTTGGCCTCTTGCATTTCTCCTTCTGAGAAGTGTCTATTCAAATCACTTTCCCACTTTTCATTAGCTCGCTTTTTGCTGTGAATTTTTTAGAGTTGTTTTCGTATTCTGGATATTAACTCTGTGTTAGATAAATAGCTGACAAGCGCTTCCTCCCAATCTGTGGGCTGACTCCCTGCTCTTTGGAGGATTTCCTTTGCTCTTTACCCTTCTTTTCAAAATTAGTTTGATTGGTACGCTTCAGATAGAACTTTTGCTTTCCTCATAGGGAATTTGAACCTGTTCATGGTCTATCTTGATTCTTCTTTTTTCTCCATTCTCTTCCTCTCCCTTCAACCCTTCTTTTTCTCCTTATTGAAGAAAACTTTGCTTTTAAAAAGTCTTATCACACATGTACATACACGCATGCACACACACACACACGTGCACACACACACCCACACACACCCTGGAATTTAAAATAAACTGGGTTGCGCATTTCCTTGAGTTACTTTGAAAACCAGTTCCCAAACTGTCCTGCGGTCAGTGTGGTGCTGGAGGCTCCAGGAAAGAGTGACGGGAGAACTGACAGAAACTGCCCTTGGGGACGGTGGAGAGCCTGAACTTGGAAGCGCAGTGAGGAAGCCCTCCTCGCCCCATTCTTTGGGCTTCCTCTTCACAGTCGCTATCTATGCAGGCGGACCATTCCGGCTAGCAGTTCCCGCCTCTAAGCCATCCGTGCAACGCAGCGCTTCGCAGCCTCTGCAGCGGCTCTGTACCGATCGGAGATCTGGGGGCGGAAGCGCGGAGCCTCCTCGGCAAATCTGCTCACAGCATAAGCTTTGGGCCATTATCTAGGAAAGAGGCAGCCCAGTCCCAGACAGGCCATGACAGGAGGAAAAGAGCAATTTCGGGGCTGTCTCTGCAGAGTCTGATGGCCGTGCTGCTTCCAAATGTGGGTGTACTTTGGGGGTACAGTTTCCTGGCCGGACCTAGCAGAACAGTGAGCAGAACTCACTCTCCATTTGAGAGGCACTCTGAGAAATGCTGGGTGTTTAAAGCCACGGTGTTAGGTTGGAAGAGCTTCATGAGAAAAGGGAAATACCCAACGAGGAGAAGCTGGAGAGTCTGTGATGGCCTCTGAGCCTCTGCAGGCACCGTCCCAGGTGTGGCCAAGCAGCCCAGCCAGGACCATCACAGACAGCAGCACCAACCCACAGGAAGCCGATGCACGCCCTGTCTGCTCAGAGGTGCTGCGGGACTTTGATGACAGCTCCACTCATCACCCCGCTCGTGACACCATGAGGGTCACCTCTTCCAAGCCTCCGGTGATCCCCGCAGGCTCCCCCGCAGAGATGGCTGCTGGGCGACAGGTGTCGGGCAGCCCAGGAGGGCACATCTCACTCCCTTTCCTGTGTGAGTGAGCTTGCATGCAGTTCACACACCAGTGGCCTCAGCCGTCTCCCTCAGGGGACACCGCCCTGAGGAGGGAGCAGACGTGTGACACCAGCTACACACATTTTGTCCACACAGGAGTGAGGGAAGAAAGGGGGGGCTCGAGCGGCCGTCTGCACTCCTGGTCCACAGAAACTCACCATGGATCGGAAAGAGCCCGAAGTCAGAGACCAGCGCTGACCACCTCTGGGCAGGCCGTGGCGCACAGCGCCGTGGTTCCGCTGCCTGCAGCTTCCTGCCTCAGTGATACAAGGTCTGTGGGTCACATGGTGGCCACAAGCCTTCGGCAGCTACTAAAGCAGCAATACTTCAGTAAATCACATAAGGAAACTGTACACTGAAGGAAATGAAAGCCACAGCTTTGTCTAAACATTAATCTTACTTGGGGTGATTAATGTACTTGGCATCTTCCACACCGCTGTGTCAAGTACATACCTGAAGATTTACTTCATGTAATTCAAATGCACGACTTCCATGGTTTCCATGGGCGCCTGAAGAACCTGGTGTCTGAGTCTCACTCTGAAATCCATTCCGTGAACCAGGTCCTCAGGGTGACACAGCTGCCCTGGTCACAGGCCCTGCACGTGCACCTGGATTGCCCTGGTGGCAGCTCATCTGTCAGTAACTGCTGGTCAGCAGCTTGGGTTCCTAGGGTCACTGGTCTAACGACGACATATTTACTCTCTAAAGAAGCGTTTTGAGGCCTGGAATCTTACACAGAATGGAAGAATGGCAGAGGATGCCTTTAGTAGGAGAGTACTGTATTTTTGGGTTTTGTTTCTTGTTTTGGTTCTGCAGTACTGGAGATTGCATCTAGGGTTTTTCCACTGAAATACATCCACAAATCCTTTTTATTTTGTATTTCAAGAAAGGATCTTTAAATTTGTCAGTTCCCCATGCTGGACTCAAACATGTGATTCTTCAGTTTCAGGCTGCCAGAGGGTGGAACATAGCTAATGGCTTTCTTTTGAATTCTTCATCTACAGAATATCTTTCTTTAATGGGTAAGTTTAGCAATTCATTTTCATGATTAACATTTTACATAAATTTGAGTTAAATATTTATATACATGTATTTATCTCTAAGTGTATATATGTAAAGATATACCAATATAGTTTATATTTCAGAATGATTTTATACGTGACAAAGAACTTATGTGTTTATCACTTTCTATATAGATATAAACAGAAGATATTTTTCCTTTTCTCCTTCCTTTGAACTCCAGTCTTTGAACTGTTTCTGAGCAATTATTTCTACGATCCCAGAATTACAACATCTGTGTTGTGTGTTGTAAGGTAATCAGTGGTTTCATGTTTATTCTATGGGTTATAAAATAGAAAAATATTACAGCATTCTAATTGTGTAAGGCATGATTGTTCCATAATCGTGTAGCAGGTTTGGAATTATGGAACACCAGAAATAATTCTACACCAGGAAAAAACTTGATGTTCAACACTCAACACGTGAGGAAAAACTCATGCAATAGACTAGATTTCTGGTGCAATGCCACACCCCATGTTTAGAGTACAAATAAAAGCACAGGTACTGGAAGTGGTGGAGCTCACTGACTGTGTCCTGGATGCTTCACGGTTAGCGAGCCCCTGTCACATGGCAGAGGGATTTGTCTGAGAAAGGGGATTTTGACAGCTTCACCTCATCACATAGAGTCCCTCCGCCAGAACTTTAAGCACCCATGCCCACCCCTGGGGACCACACCTGCTTCCTAATTTATCGACTTTGGAGTTAAGCGTCATTCAGGTAAGTATGTGAGGTCATGTCCTGAAAGGGTCCCCTCCCTGGCCCGACCCAGTGTGTACCCCTGACTGTGCCATCCACGGTCCCTTTGTGACGAGGACAGAGCAAGGACAGAGACCTTACAGAAGCCTCAGCAGCAACCAGTGAGGGACGGACACCTTTTGCTCACTGCGTCCCGAGACCCTCACGACTTCCCTTGATTTTAAACCAAAGGAAGAGAAAGGGTCACGATGTCCTCACAGGGAAAGGCACAGAAGACACCAACGTTAGTGCCACCATAGAAAGATCAGTTCCAGGGAGGAAGCGAGGGTGAACGCAAGTCCCTAATGCTCCCGTTCTGGTTGGAGTCACTGGCAGGAAAGGAGCAAACGGAGAATTGCAGGTGTCACCTGAACATAACCACTGCGTCCTCGCCCTGTCAAGCGAAGGAAGACACAGGTTCCTCACTCCTCACTGCAGAGCACACGTTTGTTTCAGAAAACGTGGAAGGCGTGAGTAAACACGAACACAGAAATATTTCCCAAAAGCCTGCCAGCCAGACATGAACTCTTAATATTTCTGCATACCACTATTTGTTCTGCCTGCCTGCCTGCCTGCCTGTCTTTCTTTTTTCTGTTCGTGTATATTTGTTACACTGAATAGTGGGTTTCATTTTGGTGACTTCACCCATGCACAGGATATTTAGTGTTCCCACCTTGTTATTCCCCTCCCTTTGCCTCTCCTCACCCCCCAATCTACTGTCTCTCCTTTAGTAATACCCCTCCTACTTTTATGCTACCTCGTTTTTTTAGTTTTTAAAGCTTTTAAGTTTTACATGAGAGAAAATATGTAATAATTGACTTCCTCCATCTGTTTATTTTATTATGGTCATCTGTGGCCTCATCCATTTTTCTGCAAATGACACAACTTTGTTCTCCTTTATGACTAAATATTATTCCACTGTGTTTATGCTCCGCAATGTGTTCTCCCCTAAGTAGTTTGTGTAGTGTGTATACTGTGAAAATATATTTATGCTGCAGATTCTACATACAAATTGCCTTGTCTTTTCAAAATAGTGGCAACTTTTAATTCAAATTTTTTATATTTCAATATAATTTTAAACTAATTTAGTAACTAAATTAGTTGAACTAAAAGTGTAATAAAAGCAAATGATTCTATTCTATAGATGTGAGGCAGGAGACTCAGGTGTGACAATTCAGCTGAGCAAGCAGGTGTGACCTGTCAATCACAGAGATCCTGGACATGGGCAGAACTGTTGGTACCAATCAGGGACAACAATCTTCAGTTCTTCTTGCACAGAATCAAGCAGGTTTTTGATAGGATGGCAGATATAGAGGATGGCAACTGTTGACCTCGTGACCACTGAGAGACTTTCCATTGGCTGACTCTGTGCAGTGCAGAGCTCCCTTCTTTTCCCATTTAAAGTGGCCCACATGAAGAAGCAACAGTGTTTCCTGAGATCTGCGCCATGTAGGAACTTAGGGCACTGAGCCAACCAGCAACCAGCCTGCTGCCCTGGTAAGTGATTGTGGTCTGGCAAGCTGCGGCCACCCCAGTGTGGGGAAATAATAAGCAACAGCGTTTCCTGAGATCCGCACCATGTAGGAACTTAGGGCACTGAGCCAACCAGCAACCACCCTGCCGCCCTGGTAAGTGACTATGGTCTGGCAAGCCACAGCCACCCCAGGGCAGGGAAATAAGAAGCAACAGCGTTTCCTGAGATCCGCACCATGTTGGAACTTAGGGCACCGAGCCAACCAGCAACCAGCCTGCTGCCTACCGGGGCGCGGGCTTAGAATCAAACATACCACATTCCTCCCCCCTCCCCCGTTAACAATTGGGATCCAGGGATCTGGGTATCTCTTAGGAAGTGACCATATTTGGGACAGCAAGTGGGGGGGAGTTTCCTTCTACTATCTCTGAAGGCAGATATTTTTATCGCCATTTTGCTTTGTCCTGATTAATGGTGTTGCTCTATTCAATACTCTGTGTTGATGTGTTCTATAATGTTGTGTATTTCTTTTGATTTTGCTGTACCTAATAGAACAACAAGAACAACTCTTGTGAAGACAACGAGATATACGGGCAGGCACTTAAGCCACAGAGCTAAATCCCCGGCAACAACGAGATATACAATGTTGCCTATTACTGTTGTCCTGGCGACCTGCTGTGATGTTCTGTGCCAATTTCACTACACTATCTCAATTGGCTTTATTCCATCCTGTTTTGTTGTATATTACTACCTCCAAGTTAACAAAAAATAAATAAAAATAAAACAATAGAACATGAGAAAACAAGGTAACAAAATACCTCCAAAAACTCCCAACTCCACCAAAGCTGATTCATGTGACGTGAATGACAAGAAACTCAAAAACAAAACAACAGAATTATATAAGGTGATTAAAAAGGAAGTAAGAACAACAAAACAGATCAATAAGGTACTGAGCAAGCTGAAACATAATATAACTAAACAGATAATGTACTTAAAAAGCAAAAAGAGGAAAAGAAATGCTCTAAAGGATATAACTGCATGTACGTTTAAGTGTGTGGGATTGATAACCATATTACCAAGTTTTTGTTGGATCGTTGAACAGAACTATTTGTAGCCTCACTGTTTGTTCACTTTGTATGCCTTAATTTTGTAACATGAACAACTATTTCTAAGAAGACAATATGTAATTTATTAACTAGTGATTTCTTAATGTTTTTTTTTGAAATTCTGTATTATTTCTAACCTTTTTTCTGTTTTGCTTTTTTTTTTCCTCTTTAAATAAAATGTAAAAAAAAAAAAAATGGCCCACACTCGCTCGGCAGAGTACACCCTTTTCCTACCTGGAACACTTTTAACAAATGTAAAACCTTGCTAACTTTTGCATGCTTATCTTGTTCAATTCTTTGTTCAGGATACCAAGAATCTAGAAAGAACCTCTAGATTTCACAGTACCCCAGAGCCTTGAAAACAGATTTATCATACTCTCGAGCCAAAATTTTATTATTTGACATTTAATTTTTGTATTATTTAAAATGCTATTTTGTTACACATTACTTTACACATATCCTTACCATCTTATTAAATTCCTGGAGGTGAAATTTCTAGTCCGTAGGATTTTGGTAACTTATTGTTTAAAATATCCTTGATTTTGAGTCCTGCTAGAGTACAAAATTTTCCAATTTTCCTATCCTTGAGAGCAGTGGGGCCTTAAAGCAATGCTTACCAGGTTTACAGAAGGAAATTTAATAATATTTCATTTGATGATATTTCATAGTTATTAAAGCTAATTTGAAATTATTTTCTTTTTATAGTTTCCGAACTAAAAGGTGACATTAAACACTTTTACTTGAGCCATGGCCTTCAGGAGATGCCCAAGGGAGAGAAAGAAATCACACTTTCAGTGGGAGTTGATCAAGGCAGTCCCAGTCCTTACCTAGCTCCCTTCCTTTGCCCTTCTGTGAACGGCAGTAACACACACAAAGTCCAGTACTCATGAACTCTGACGAATCCTGTAAATCCACCCACAGGGACACAGGCTTAGTGGACTGTAAGCCTTTCTTTAAAGGTTATCATTACTGGTACAGTTTGTGTTTGTTCCTAGTACTGTTTGCATTTTGCAGGATAAATAGAAGCATATGCAAATTAAGCTTATAGGTGGCAATTAAGTTTCAGGAAGGTATTTTTCCCTCCAAAGTCTTAAAATCAAACAGTGCAGCAGTTTACTCTACCTACCTGATCTGGCCTTTCTTTTTCTGCAGAAGGCTCACCAGCTTCTGCGGCTCTGCAGGGTCAGAGTATCACTTGGAGGTTGCAGGCTGTGAGAGAGAAGGCACCATTCAGCCCAGGCTTAGGTCTGACCTGGGCTCCTGCCTCATCCAACCATCCGAAACGCCACATTGCCTGCTCATCCTAACCTATGGAATTTACAACCAGGTGATTAAACTCTCTCTGTGAGCAGGCTGGGGCCAGGAATTAGCACTTTGAACCATCCATAAAACAGCCCTAAAGCCAGCTGCAGTATAGGGGCAATTTAGGTAAGAGGATCAGGAGTTCAAGACCATCCTGGACAACTTAGCAAAACGCTGTCTCAGAATAATAAAACAAGAGGAGCCGATGATGAAACTCAGTGTGAGGGCCCTCGACTCAAACCCCAGTCCTTAAAAGAAAAAGAAAAACAGAAAGAAAACCAAGCCCTATCTAAATCAAATGGCTCTGCTGGAAACCTCTATACTCCCTAACTCAATCTCTCTCAAACTGCCACCTCCAGAGAACAGTGTCTATCTCAGTTTATCTGTGAGAAATCTAAATCCTCAGCGTCTCCCCAGACTTAGGAATCAGGGACTGTGTTTCAAGGTCCACAGGTGACTGGGAGGACTGGAGAGCATTTGACAGCCATCACCCTAAGGTGGCATCACACAACCCCAGACCACCTGGAGCCTGGGTACCAGTTCCCTGGGAAGGGGTATGGGTACACAGACAATATCCATCATAATTTTACATCCCAGCTCCTGCTAACACTCTTTTTAATTATGCCTTGATAGTTACTTCCTCTACATAGCAAAAGGAGCCAAGTTGTAGATACTATTTCTCCAGGGTAAGGGTTAAGAAGATAAGGGAACTTAATTTGATAGAAGATGAAATATCAGAAGGGTCACTTTTGAACTAACCTTAAATTATTCTATCACTATTAATAGAAGTTACACATTTGGTAAAAATATTCCTGATTTATCATTTAAATTCGACAGCGTGCAAAGCACAATGTGGTGTTTATTACCTTTCTCTAAGTCAGGTGTACTTCACAGATGCTACTGAGACTCCTCGTGCCTGGCAGGGGAGTCCGCAGCACTGCCTTCCTCAGAGGCCCTGTGACGGGCGTGGACTGATTTGCATTCTCCACCCGAGTTGAAGGAAGAGAGTTCGCTCTGTTTTCAGCTGACTGCATAGAAATGCAGAGCTGACTTTCCACTGCTAATTTCTCATATTTTTGGAAGCATGAATTCGTAAGTAACCCTTGGACACGTTTTAAGTATGTCATTTTGGCTTACAGTTCAAAACAGGCCATACCTAAGACTAAAACATTATTTTCTGCTACCATGATTTAATATAAACATAGTAGTTAGGTTAAAATGAAGACTCAACCATTGACCGTGCCCTTTTATGATTTGCCTTATAGTTACAGAGTGTGTTTTTTTTACAAACCAAAAATTCATTCCAATCATCCTAAACAAAAATTTAAACTGCCAGTATTCTAATCCCTGGAAATGTTAAGTGCTCTTCTTACATACCTCCCTCTTATCCACTGTGTCCTTAGTATTAACATAGACAGATAAATTGATAGACTGATGAATGATTAATGGATAGATGATTGGTAGCTACACTGGATGGAAAGTTAGATAGAGAAGCTGGCATTTCTCAGTGCTGCTGGCTACGTGGAGTACTAGTTGTGTGTTTGTGAATGTAACCATTTAGATGTGTGCTACTGGAGCCAAGGCATAAAGACAGTGGAAGTGGAGATGGAGGCATGAAAAGATCAAGGCTGATGATGGACAATGGTCTAGTTACATCAGACTTCCTGACTGCAGACACCAAGTCTTTTCCTGGTTCATCCTCTGTTTGCTTGTGACTTTTCCTGTGCTTCTGACCTTTCTGAACCGAGTGCAGTTTGGAAGTGAAGAGGGTGGGGCTAGGCCGGCTTCTCTGCCTTTCTGTTCTCAGACTCCAGGCCACTCACATGCCTCCAGCTCTTCAGAGGTACAAACCTAACAGTGGTGTCCTGCAGCAGCTCAGCCCGGGCTCTGAGCTGACATATGCACAGCCCTTGAGCTCTGCGAAGCTGATGTCTCCTGAAGATGCCCAGCGGGTGACACTGATGCGGGTAAGGGGCTAAGGTGCAGGGCCCCTGCCCTGCAAAGGCTGTTGGGGGGACTGTGCAGAGAGGAGACCAGGTAAATGCTGGCTAGGATGGAGACAGCATGGAGTTTGTTTGATTTTGGGGATGCAGGAGCAGGTTTCTAGTGAGTCTGGGAGACAAACTTGGACAGGGTTGAGTAGTGCATTTTCCTTGCTGAGTAAATAGAATCTTATGCCCTGCTCCCTGTGTTACTTGAATTTCTCCTGCAGGGAAAAGCCTTCCTTCAATACCTGTGGTCCCAGTCCTTTAGAACCCATTTCAGAAATCTGTGTGGCCCACCTCGGTGGTGTGCAAGCCGTGCTGACTGCCATGCGGTCACTCAGAGAGAGGATTCCACTGCTGCCTGTCTGGCAGGGACACTGTCGGGTCACGCGTGGCTGGACGCTCTGTCTCCCCGCCCATTTCACCTGTCCATTTCACAAGTCCATTTCACCTGGCTCAAGCTGCGAGCAAAGCGAAGCCACAGCAGGGCGAGGCTAACAGCCACAGAGCAACTCCAGTGGAGCAGCAGGGCAGTGAGCGGAAGGAGGCGCATCTGAATTTCAAAGCGTAAACATCGGAAGGCATTCTGGTGGAAGGACTGAAGTTTGATTTGTGAAGTAAGCCAGCGGCACCGAGAGCTTTGCGGATCTCACCCTGTCCTCGCCTTCCTCTTGGCAAGGTCCCCTGCCTGTGCGCTGCTTACCTTACAAGTGCTGCGAGGTGTGTGTCCATGGCAATTTCAGACTCTCTGCGCTCACAGCCGGAGCTGGTGGAAATGGAGCTGTCAGCCCTGAAAATTGAAATGCTTTGGTTGAAATTGTATAACAAAGCAGGCGAACGTACACTGGTCTCCATAGGTCTGTGTTTGATAATATCATTCAGGTCAGCTTCTCTGTGCACCAGGCTGCAAACTCATTTTGAAAAACAATTCTCTGTGTGTAGGGGGGCTGCCCGCGTTAAAACTGCGACATGGACGGGGCCTGGTGCTGTCTTTGCATGGCAGCCGCTGCTGGAATCTTCTATCTTGAAAATGCACTGACTGAGGCAGCTTCTCATCCTCTTTCCCAGCAAGATAATTTAGGGGCTCATTATTTTTGAGGTGGGGGCTCCATGGAGAAATTCATTCTGCTCCAGCAGGTTTATTTCATGGACTCTTAACCCCTCAGCCCCACCTCTGTCCACTTGGTTTTCCCCATGTTTTTTCTTTAGTATTTTACTTTTTTCACAAACAGAACCAGTGATCGCTAACTTCTGTGGGATGACAGACCCTGCATCTTAGTCTCTCCTCCGAGAGCTTAGTGTTATGGGGAATGCCATGTCCTACTCAGATGGATTAATAAGGAACCACTGACCTCTCCATTTTAAAGACTTGGTTATGTGTGATGATGCCCCTCTCTAAGCTTGTTGAGTTGAAATCCTGGTAAAGATATTACCTTGTCCCATAGAATTCAAGTTTAAGGGTTTCTAAGGATTTCTGAAAGACTGTCACAGACCTGCGTCGCTGAGGCTAAACTTCCTAGGAGTTCCATAGCATCACATGCACCTCTCTTTTTCTGTGTTCTGTTTCACTGCCACTGATTCTCTGTGATATATGGGGTGTGATATCATGGAAATGTGTTTCTGAGCATTGACAGAGTTACGCGTGACAGAATTTATACTTGAAGGGATTCAGGTTTTCTGTACAGAAGTCAAATGTTAGTTCCACTTCAAGTTTTCTGAGTAATCTTGGGAAACCAGATAATGATTCTGTTTTCACTTTATAATTTGAAAGTTAGGATCATGCAATGTACTTAAAATGTCGTACTTTTTAAAGCACTATTTTAATGTTAAAGGTGTTTTCAGGATCTTAATAAATTGAGGAAAGCATTTCTGCAGGGCATGGCCAGGAACCCAATAATCAATCAAGCATGGCATTGCGCATGCTTTGTACACCAAGATTTGCACACCAGGTAAGACAGACAATGTAGGGAAGTTATGGCAGTGAAAAGGCATTGGATAGAATTTTAATTAAAGTTCGAAGAACTTGACATCAGTGGAACAGCAAGTTTCCTTGGAACCGAAGTCCTTCCGGATTGTTTTGAGGGGAGCTGTGGTAGCCAGGGAGGGTGGAGCACTGAGCTGAGGGGAGAAAAGGGCGCTGCTATGAGGCACCACAGTAAGTGAGGTGTGAGGGGAAGACCCTTGAAGACGCTGTGCCTGGCATGGGGGCACAAAGAGTGACACTCAGGCGGAGCTGCAGAAAGGCTTTGAAATTCAGCCCTGGAAGATGAACCAGAACACAGGGCTGGGAAGATTGCTTCTCAGCTAGGGTCACAGGACCGGTGAGAGGCAGGGACATCCTAAAACCATGGAAGCCAATGCACAGGGGCAGGAGAAGCAGCTGATGGCGGGGATTACCGAGTGAATGGCGCTGTCCTGGGAATGTGGGAAAATCGGTGACTGATAAATGGTGCGGGGAATTCTGTGCAGGTGCCAAACATTCTGTACCTACAGACTTTTCCTGTCCTTCTAAAATAACGCGCTTCTCACACCAGTGACAGAATTTGATACAAGGAGACAGATTAGGAGCGCTAATGTTCATGAGACAGTGAACCCAGGCGTGCGAATTGAGAACACTCTGAGATAGTGGAGAATTTTGAGAAGAATGTAGCACTGAAATAGTGTTTAATGAGAACCTGCGGGAACCATGTTAGAATTACGCCCTGATTTTGATTTTAAACAGCATATAGCATTTAGATTATTAGCAGGTGCTTTGCTAAACTGTGTTTCCAAATATATTTCACAGTATAAATATCTGAAAGTTGCCTTATTTTTCTTCTTTGGGACAGATTTTGTAGCCAGTAGAAAGTCAAGAACATTAATAATTCTTGGTACTATTGTTTCATTGTTTTAGAAAATGGAAAGTAGAGATTTATGATGGATAAAATGGCTAAGTAGTAAATGTTGAATGAAGTGAAAATTTAACAAAAATCCTTCCCAGATTAAAACCAGTTGATACTGGTATGTGTCCTACCAAGCTTCTACAGACTCCTCTAACTCTACGGCACAGAGATATTTCCCTTACTGTCATGGGGCCTGTTCTTTCCAGCAACACCACATAGCTTGGTTTTACCTAATTTGAATTGAACAATACATACTCTCCTTTTATGCATGAATTTACAAGACTTCTAGTCCACCTTTTCATGTTTGCATATACAGACCCACTTTGTCCTTTTAGGGACTGACACCCTCTGTCGCCATATTGCTGCACCACAGTTTAGCTGTTCTCTCATTAGTAGAAGGTAGATTTCCCGTTGTGTGTGTACAGTGTACCTTCATCCTCAGGCCTGTTTCCCACACTGATAAGCATCACCGAGGGTGGATCCAGAGGTAGAGGAAGGAAGAGGCAAAGGGAGACCACTTGCTTAGAGAATTGGAAGGTGTAGGAACAGATACAGGCAGGATCGGGACATCAGTTGAAGCAGGCTGGAAAAGACTCAAAGCGGATTCAGTCAGCAAACATTATATATGCAAAGAAGTAAGAAACTCGACTCTCACAAGGTGGAAGAAGAAAAGGCACAGGAGTTACACGGGGTAGGTGTGGTGGCTCATGGCCACAATCCCAACACTCTGGAGACTGAACTAGGAGGATCATCGTGAGTTCGAGCCCAGGCTGCACTACTTAGTGAGACGCTGTCTCAAAAAACAAAATGAAACAAAGAAAAACAAGCAAACAAAACAAGAATAGCAACAAATATGCAGTGTCAGGCATGGTGGCACATGCCTGTAACTCTAACACTCAGGAGGCTGAAGCAGGAAGATCGCTATGAGTTTGAGGCCAGCCTGCTGGCTAGTGAGCTCAAGGCCAACCTGAACTACATAGCGAGACTGGGTTTCCAAACAAAACAAGACAAAACAAACCTGGTCTGCAGATGTGGGTGTGGCTCAGTGGGAGAGGGTTTGCCTAGCACTCAAAAGGCTCTGGGTTTCATCCATGGTGTCACAAAAACAAGAAAGCAAACAAAAGGCTCTGCCCATGCTGGGCCTGGGCAGCAGACAACACTCTCCCCTTGCCTGGCACTGAGGAGTTGGTCACTGACATTGGCCGGTGGGTGGTGAGTTATCAGCTGCAAAATGTTCCATCCCCTTTTCTGGTCTGAAGATTTCCTCACAGTTACCATCTAGGCCAAGAGAAGTAAACATTTTGAAAGGTTGGGGGAAAGTTTTAAGGGTTCACAGATATGGGGCCTTCTTCAGTTTCTTGACTTTTGGGGGCCCTCCTCGTGAACCAAGAGAGTAACACTTGAGCGTTGCTAGCACTTGCAAAATGAAGGTGTGGCTTCCTAATCCACATACAGAGCTACCTTAGATGACACAGCTGAGGACTTATTAAGTCCTCAAAAGTACAGAAAATACTGATTTTTATAGCTCTTGCCCTTAAAATTTAAATCATTGGCAATGAGAGATTTATGCATAGAGCATGATTACTCAGCATACTTTGTGTCACTCTTGGTGCAGAAAGCAGAAGCTCAAGCAGCTCGACAGGGGAGATGGTGACACTCAAGGACACTGCTGGACAGGGGAGATTTGGAAATGTGTGACCAAAGGGCATGGGAGAGCTTCCAGGACTGGGGAGGAGCATGAGGAAAGCGCCGGAGAGGACTGTGCAATTTCAACAGGCATGACATAAACTACCATGCTTCTGATCCCACAAGCAATACATAAACACTGAAGGACCAATCGCATCTCCCGTCTTGGAGGTTGGTTTCTCTGCCTGAGATTCTTAGGCAAAAATATCATGTGCATCTAAAATGCTAGTTTAACCTTAAAACATCTCATATTAATTGGGATGGGTTAGAGCAAATGCCTCTGTTCGTGCCCCCAGTTAATTAGACTTAAAACTGGTAAAGTAAGGAAACATTGAAACACAAGATAGGATAACCGAAGCAAAGGTTCTTTCCGTGCTGTGCCTGAGGTCCTGGACGGTTAGTCACACCAAATGCGTGTGCGCCCATCCGCCTCACACACGGGGTCAGCAGGGTCCGTTCCACCGCACAGACTCCAGAGGCGGTGCTGAGATGGAGCAGAATAGCATCGTGTGTTACTATTATGCGATATCACTTACTAGTATTCACTTATCACTGTACATTTATTACCTTCTGGTTGGTTTATAAGTAATAGCTTCGAGGATATGGAATTTTCTCAATCCACATTACATACTGTAGAATCCTATAGCGGAGCCCTTAGCGTGATTTGGATTCTTGATGAATATACGATCAGCTGATAAAATCCTTCCTTAGAAAGACAAAAAAAGTCATCGTGTTGTGAGGGACTCACAGCGGCTCTTGTACTAAGGAGCTGTCGGAGACGCCTGAAAGGGTGGTGACATCCAGTGTCATGGACGCAGACATTCGGTCCCTTTTATTGTCTTCCGAGCCCTGGAGGAGAAGGTATTCTGCACATCACTCAAGAGCTAGTGGTTCATAAGCTTCTCAACAAACAACACAGCATCATAGCAAAAGGACTATGATCTTTAGGGTCTCCTGACAGTTTTACATTTTATATGCTAAACAGTTATGTGTAAAGTAAGGATTGCAAAGCGAGCATTAGACTCACAGGAAAGCAAACGCCTTAATCCTCACGTTTCACTGTTCCTCATCTAAGCGAAGAAAGCGCCAGGTGAGGACATGAGCTGGGCCCTCCCTAGGGCCTGCTGAACAGGGCGGCAGGTGCTAGGTTCTGAGAAACCCATCTCACCTCAGTGCTGGGGGCAAGGTCTGAAAATCTACTGTGCTCCAACCTCAACCAGGCCACAGGTGATGACATCACAAATGAGTACATGAGCGCATCGGCAGAAAACGATAATAGCATAAGAAGTACAGTAGTAGCTTTTTCCTTGCCCTAGGTTTGCAAGGCTGCGTACTCTGTGATGAATTATTTCCCAGGTACCAGCTGGCCTCAGGTACTCTCTGCAGCACAGAGGGTGGGAGCTCGTCACCTGGGAGCTCCTTCGGTGCCCTACTCACCTTCCTTGCTTATTTATTTGGGAATAATTTAACCAGAAGTTTAACCAGTCATTGTGTAGTGCAAAGGTTTATTGTGAGGTTCTGAGGAAGTATGTGTGGAAGCAGAAAACCCCTAGTAGAAGACAGAACTGTTCATATTGTTAGTATTACTTTCCTTCTTGTAGCACTTCTATCGAGAGATATACAGAGGGAGTTTGCTTTCCCATAGATCAGAAATAATGCTTGCAAATTTGTTTTTCCTGTACTGAGTAACTATGTAAATTTAGAGACTGAAAAGCATTGTTCTGTGTCTTTCCTTCATCTAAATCTAAGGTGACACTGGGTGAAGGGGTCTAACCTTGGGAGTTTCTTTGGTTTCATTGCAAGGACAGCCAGGGCACACTTACATGAGGACTCGGGCTGAGCCAGGTGTCCTAGGCAATAGATAAGTGACCAGAGAGGCCCAAGGGCCCTGCAGGAGGAGATGGCAGACCACAGAGTACATAGATGCTGCTTCTGAGATGTGGTCACGCATACGAGTATGTGGTGATACACACGCATGAGCGCGCGCACACACACACTGTAGTCAATGACTTCGGGAATGTCTTACTAAGATTTTGGCCATGCTTCTTACACGCACACAGACTCTCTCAGATGCCTAGGTGGGAAGAGGTCTGAATAACTGCAGCTTTACAAATTGCTGTCACTGAGGAGCTCTCTCTGCAGCTGCCCTTCATGATCATTAGAGCAGCAGCGCCTTCTGCGTGGCAAGGAACTCCGGAAGAGCAGAGCTAGACTCACTGCCTGGTCCCTGGTGTTGGCTGTATTCTAGGCTTGTGAGTGTGGTCCATCACAAGTAGGGGAAGGTGAGATGAAAGAAAAGCCCAGAATGAGCCCGGCTAAGGCTTTCTCTTTGCCAAAGCTATCACATCAGCCCTCTAAAACAGAGTGAAGCTCTTACTTTCCTAATGGTAGTTGCTATTATGGTTTCTGGTCTTTTAAAAATAAAAGAGCTCTGCCCACTTGTGACAGCGTGGTTAAACACGGAGGACATTAGGCTAAGTGAACTAAACCAGGCACAGAGAGATACACGCTGCATGATCCCTTCTTTATGTGACATCCTCAAAATAGTCCAACACATGAAAGTATAATAGAACAGGGGTGTTTAGGGGCAGTCGGGGATGTTACAGGCAAACACAAGCAGAGGGAACAAGCTTTCGGTCCTGTGCAATGGACATGTCCACAGACCTCAAGAGCAGCAGGACTGCAGTTAAGAACACTGTGAAAATCTACTAGGGTGGAACTCAGGTGCTCCCACCATAGATGCACGTGACTGTGGAACGTGATGGTTAATTTGCATCCTCGTGGTAATCATTGCGCCATGTGGCTGTGCAAGCTGTTTTTTTAAATTTAATTATAAGAAGCAATAGAAATTCTATAACTTCTATAATGTAAGAAGCTTTTCAATATTATTGTTTTAAAAACTATGCTAGTTCTGTCTCCTGCATGATTTACTTTATTCTATTCTTTACCTCTTGTTTTGCCTCTTACTAGCTCTTCCAGTGGGAGTCTGATAATTTTTTTATATGTCACATCTATGGGATTTGCCCCTAGGAGTGTAAACTATGGAAGGCACAAAACACTGCTGACCAGAAGGTTAAGGGAAGCCAGGAAATAAGTGTACTCTCGTAAGGGAACTCTCAAACCATTGTTACTTCTGTTGCTGCCTGGAATTGTTCTTACTCCAAGAGAGCCTGGTGTGCAGATGTTACACCTCCTGAGTGCTCATTTGACGGTTTAACTGTGAGAGCTTTGCAGCTACTTGTATCCTCAAGCAAGATAAATCAATCAATTTGATAATACATGCTCAGGTAGCTTGTAAACTACAAAGAAAAGTAAAAAGCTAGGCGATAATATTACCATTTACTGTATCTCTTCACAAGGTGTAGATGTGAACTGAAGTTATTCTAGGTGTGATGCATGTTCCATGCTTAGTGCATGTAGGTAGCCGAAAGTATAAAAAGCACTGAAGTCTACTGCAGCTCTCCGTAGGCCATCTCTAATAGCGCTCACCTCAGGGCACCTCACAAGCAGCACATTTTGATCAGCAATGGAAATCATGTTGGTGCTTTAAGTCTTTATGAATCAGCAAAGGAAACAGTATTAGATAACCAAGAACAATATCTTGTACTTCCTGAAGGCTCTGGTGCCCCCAGGGGCGTGGTGGCTCTCTGGGCTTTGTGAATTTGTGCCATAACTGGAAGGAGAGAGAGAAAGGCAAGGGGAGAGGGAGAAAGTGGGATAGGGAGAGGGAGAAAGTGTTTTCTTGATCTCATAATACTTTTGGGAAAAGGCACAATTCATATTATTTTAGATTATTTTTGAATATCTAATAAAAAATATCTGAATCATTGCTTTTTAAATTCAAGGATAGACATTTAAACCAGCAAATTATAGGTGAGATTCCTGGAGCATAGTTAGGCTGCTTCTGCTTCATTAATGGCCCATTTCTCAATATCACTCTAACAAGGACAATTTCCCCAGGAGCTGAGAAGAGCCGGAAAGCAGGGCGCCTCTAAGACACTTTTCCTCTGTGGCCCCTCAGTCATCATCTCTACCAGCAGGAAGGCAAAAACTAGCTGTGAGATCGGAGTGTTGGTCTTCACCTGAGCCTTCAACCTCGCCCTTTAACGCTGCTTATTCCTAAAACAGAGTCCCCATGGAAACACAAATCGCCCCGGTATTGACACGGATCTTGCCCGTAGCTTTGTAGCTATGGTCTGAAGTAAGTTCAATCAAGTCTCTCTGGTAAAACCTGGGATGCTGGGGACAGTTTGGTCCTTTGGTTTAAGGACTATTTGTGTTTATTTTAGGAAACTCATTTTTTATTAATCCTCCCTGGGACCCTTCCTCAGATCCTGATGTCCATGGTGTGTGGGCCCTGCTGTCCATCCAGAGACCAAAGCCACATCATGAGTGGGTCGCCCTGTGCCTCTGTTAGCTTCCCGACTTCCTTCTCTTCTCTCCCACCTGAGGTTTCCATGCCATCTTGCTTTCTGACCATGTTCTTTATGGTATTCTTCACCAGGTCTGCCAGAAATGTCTCCCCCTTTTTAAATGATAGTAGTTTGTTTTTAGTATAATTCCTCATTTTGAAGAATAATGATTTTCCAACAGACATTAAACATAAAAAATATTCTCCTTCCGTATATCACTGAAGAAATTACTTTGCTGAATTTTTTAAAAGGTAGAGACATATTACAGTGATGCATGCATGTCTATGTTTAGAGCAGCACAATTCACAGCAGCTCAGCCTTGAAGGCAGCCTGTATCTCCATCATCCGATGAACGGGTGAGAGAGTTGTGGTGTCTATGTGCAAAGGAATACTGCTCTGCCATAAAGAAGGATAGAGCTGAGTCATATGTAAGAAAATGGAGCACTTTAAAAATCAGACACACACGCTCAAATATGATTTCTCTTATGTGACAAGTTCAAATTATAAGTAAAGGGAAAAATAAAATATAGACAATAGGAAACAGGGAGATAGGTCTTTCTTAAATGGAAAAATGATGAAAAGACAGAATGAGGGAGGAGAAGGGGGAGAGAGAGAAAGAATGAAGATGTGGTGCATCTATGCACCAGCTCCGCAGGAGGCATGGAAACAGGTACTGCAGACACAGACTAAGAAAGACAGAAAACGGTCACCGTGCCTATGACGGAAGTGAGGGCAGTGCTGGGTGCCAGCCTCGGGGAAGCTGCGGTCCGGAGGCTGTAGGGCAGACGGCTGTGTGCTTAGTGTGGGATGTGTCACCAGCTCTGCTCTGCAGCTTTCCTGATGGCTGCAGGGGGCGCACTGCTGTGCACACACGTGCACACACACGCACACAGATGTGCATACGTACTGCTTCAAGTCCATGTTTCATAAGGAAAAGCTAGTAGAGTGAAAAGTGAGTGGCATAAAGAAGTAAATAGAAAGAACTTCAAAAACACAGTTTTACTTATAGGAAGTAGAAAAAAAATCCCCAAATAGGCAGCCTTTGGTTGGAACAAACAGAAAAAGGCAGTCTCTCTAGGAAGGAAGGTTGGGGACTTCCGGGTTGCAAACATCAAAAGTCTTTAGGTGGCATAGTGAGTTCAGAGAACAACTAAATAGTTGGCGGAGTTTTGTGTAAGAAAAGGAGCTTCGAGGAGCAGAGTAGATAAGAACAGGTCTGGAACTTCCTGCCAGGGTGCTTAGATTTCAGGCTGCAGGCAAGGGAGAAGCTTCAAGCAGCTTGCGTAAAAGGCGGCAAGATCAGTTTTGTGTTTTACGATGATAATTCTATGGGAGGACTGAGTCACCCATAGGAATGAGAACCTAAAGGCAGGTGGGTGGAAATTATTAAAGCAGCAGAGACACTCTGGATGGTATACATCACTACTGCTGTGAAAATCAGTTTAATAAGTGTCTTATTATGAGTGTCTTTATGAATTTGAGGCAGAAAAGCCAACCCTCAGAATCGAACTGAATGTTTGGAAGCTGGGGTAACTAACTCTTTTCTTTTCTTGGACATTTCTCTGTTCTGGGTAAATATTCAACAGAAAGTTGAAGAAAAATTCTTTAAGCTACAGAGTCTCGGACATAAAACATAAAATCAAAAGTGAAAAATATGATTTTGATCTTTGAGATGTACTCTTACAGTTGGGGGAAATAAAGAAGATTCACCGCCAAAGTTTGTTCCTTACTAGTTGCGTGATCTTGGACAAAGTGTGAACCCTCACCTGTAAATACTGGGGTAGCAAAGTATACATTTTCATCCGTAAGGGGGACTCCTGGGTCCTCTCCTGGTTTTCTCCACCACCGATGTTTTCAGGTTGGATGAAAACCTGAGTGTAAGAGGAGGTCTAGCAAAGTATAATAAAAATATTCTATCATTTAGATCTGACTTGAAAGGTAAGGTAGGGTGTGTGGGTTTAGGTCACTTCTCAGGTCTGGAAAGAAGGGAAAGGTGAGTCTCAAGCTTGGATGCCTCTAAAGAAAGTAGGTTTTCCTGTGAATGTGTTCTTCCAACAGCATGGTAAAACTCACAGAGCTGAGTCACTCGTGGCTCAGGCCTAGCAGCCGGGGCACTGAGGGCCTTTCCGAGGCCTGAGGCTTGATCTCCACAGTTCTGAGTCCTCTGGGTCACAAAGCCACCTGTGCACCACGTCTGGGGAGCTGCCGGATTGCTGGTCTTCTCGGCCTTCTCCCGTCAGACGGGGCTCCAGTGAGTTTATCTGTGGCTGTTCAAAGTAACGGGAGGTCTGGCCTGGACTCACTGCTCATGATGTGGGGACTTACTAGGTGTCTGTGTTTCTCAGAAGCTTTAGAGAGAAGCAACCTCTCATGAAGGTAAAAAGTCCTCATAAGCCAGGTCTAGTGGCACCTGGGAACACTTGGGAGACTGAGGCAGGGGGTCCTTGTGTGTTTGAGGCCAGCCTTGGCTACACAGCAAGGAGCTGTCTCAGAAAAGCCAAACAAAAACCAAGGAAAGGTCCTTCTTTTCACCCCTTGTCAAGCCAGGGAGCCTAAGGCCCCTCTAGGTTCCTGAAGTACCGGAAGAATTTCCATCCTTTGAGGCGCTGAGCGGACTGCAGGGACGATAAGGTCCTCTGTTGGAGCAAGGAGGTCTGTCGGGGATCACTCATCCCGGGCTTACTCCAAGCTGCGGCTTAATTTCTGCTTCCTTTCATGGTGGACTTGGAGAAAGGCATGGGCAAAGCCATCTGCCAGCACCGGAGGGCACCTAGCGCTGGCCTTTGTCCCACTGCCGGTTTTCCTCCTGGCCCGTTTTGGTCACTGGAATTTGCCTCTCTGGCCTTTTCAGGAGCATCTGCTGTCTGGTTCTCCAGGGACTGGATTTATCCTAGCTGTGAGTTCTCAGGGGGCTGAGCCCCCACCTGTCCACATGATTTTGACGGGGCGCAGCCTCGCCTGCCAGCGGTGCCGTTCTGCTCCCAGGGTAGCAGCCCTGGCGGGAGTCCTTGGCCTTGTGATTAAGAGGAGAATCTTTTCATTTCCTGAAGCTCTAACAGGATAAGCTGGCAGAAAAGCAGGCTGTAAAACAAGACAGACCTGCTGGGTGCCCGCTTTTCCCTAAGGGACTCACAGCAAACTTCCGGAGAGGTGCTTGAAAGGTGTCTCTGGGGGTGCAGGCGCCTGTGAGCTACGGCCAGGACCCCCTCCTGCCACCCTCAGAAGGGCTCAGGAAGACAGAGAGTCTCTGAACAACCAGAAAAGGCAGAAGTAACAGCAAACAGGAAGAAGTCCCCCTGCGCCCACGCCCCGCACCCCGCGCCCCGTGCCCCGCTTCCATGTGGCTTTTCATTCCCAGGTTTGGCTCGCGGTGTCCGCAACCCCATGCGTCCTCCGTGTGAGTCTGGAAATGAGTCTGCTTCTGCCGATCAGGAGCCAGTTCTGAGGTGTCTGTTCCCTGCGGCGCTCACACTTATCTCTGAGTCACCATCTCTGCATCCCTTTTCTGCCAGTTTGTCTTAATTACAACAAAGCAAGGGGTGCTGCACAGCCCCCCATTTCCGCTCCTTTACGCAGGGGACTCGCCTGTGCCACCTCTGCCCCTGAGCATGGCTTTCCCCGTTGTTGTTTCTGGGCCGCAGACTCTGGTAAGGTTTAAATGGCTTCTGAGTTACTTACTTAGAAGTCACTGTTTCCCGCTGCACTTCGGGGCGGGATGAATAGAGTCTGAGTCAGACCCCAGGCGATGGCAGTGCTGGGCCAGACTGAGCATCATCTCAGCAGGGACTCAGGGACAGCCTTCTCGGCTAGAGGCTGTCAGACTTCTGCTTCTGTCATTCAAGAAGTCCAGAAAGGAGTATCAAGACACAAGGGGAGGAGGACAGACACTGACAGCTCACTGGATGGTCTCTCTATGTCTGTCTCTGTCTCGCTCCCTGGGGACCCAGGCTTCTCTTTAGCTGTCCCCTTGAGGGCCTCAGCAGAGGTAGGGAAGGCTTTTTCCTTCCCATAGCTCTTTTCATGAACAGGACAGAACCAGAAGATGGCGGAGACTCAGCCATCAGGGGTGACGCAGAATCTGGGGCACCACTGCAGGGATTTCGTGGAAAGTTCCGAGCCCCTTCCTCAAAACTGGTGCAGGAAAAGAAGACGGCATCGGATCCCATCTGCAGTGTCCACTGGAGGAACAGGTGGCATGGCATGAGGGGACCTTGGCCTGGTTCCATCTGCAGAGCTCCACTGATCGAGATGGGTCCCGTTCATGCCACAGAACCGAGAGATTTCACCGCCTCTGTCTTTCGCAAGGCTGCACTTGAGCCCAAACCTGTGACAGACATCAGAGACACATTGCCATAACGATGTCTTCAGGATTCCGTTTGAATCAGAATGGATTTTTATGAGGGCAGCAGAAACCAGGCAGTCAACAGCTGGGAGGAGCCCAGCAAGCTGGAACAGGTCCCGTGTGGAACCCAGGTGTCCTGCCTTGACTTCCCCCAGCACAGCATAGCCAAGGGCTCAGGTCCCAGAAAGAGGTCCTGCTTTGTCCATTCATATGGAAACTCTCCTGTCTGCATTTCTAAATTACTGTTTTTGTTAAAGTCACCCAGGGTTTTGGAAGTTTCTCTAGTTTCTTATTAGAGTACTCTGAATTAAAATAGCTACCATTATCAACAAATAGAAACAACTAATTAAACTCTCAGTTGAATATAATGTGTAATGTTGCTGTTTGCAAACTTTTTTTTTTTTTTTTTTTTTTTTTTTTTTTTTTTG